>JARBWK010001303.1:0-19939 GCA_030556195.1 Anolis apletophallus | reverse complement strand
GGGGTGAGGGCATGGATCGCCCTCAGGCCGGTGGAGGCGGTTGGCGACTTGAGGAGCCCTCAAGACGTCCGACCAGCCGCCATCTTTGCCCGACCGGAAGCCACGGAACACTGTTTTTAACCTAATGCGTATTACGTGTTAATGCTAACTGTATTTTAATGCTGAATGTTTATGGTTTTATATTGTATTTATATTGTGTATCGACATCAAATTGCTGCCTTTTGTCAAGCCGCTCTGAGTCCCCGCTCGGGGGTTGAGAAGAGCGGGGTAGAAATGATGTAAATAAATAATTATATTATACTAATAATTGTAATTATTATAATTATACCACCCCACTTTTATATCTTGATTGAGAAGCAAAGTAGTTGGACAAAAGAGACTAAGACTCCTCCTACACTGCCATTTATTCCAGATTATCAAAGCAGGTGATCCAATTTATCTGCTTTGAACTGTATTACGGTATATGGCAGTGTAGACTCATATATTCCCAGTTCAAATCAGATTGTGGATTACCTGCTTGGATAATCTGGGTTATATGGCAGTGTAGAAGGGGCCCCATGGGTCCCCTGGTGGTAAAGAGGGCTAAACCGCTGAACTGCTGAAATTGCTGACCGGAAGGTTGATGGTTCGAATCTGGGGAGCGGGGGAAGCTCCCGCTGTTAGCCCCAGCTTCTGCCAACCTAGCAGTTTGAAAACATGCAAATGTGAGTAGATCATAGGTACCGCTCCGGCTGGAAGGTAACACTGCTCCATGCATTCATACCAGTCACATGACCTTTGAAGTGTCTACAGACAATGCTGGCTCTTCAGTTTGGAAATGGAGATGAGCACAAACCCCCAGAGTTGGACACAACTAGGCTTAATGTCAGGGGAAACCTTTTACCTCAGTCTATATTAAACAATTCTCAAAGGCACAACATTCTGTGAAAGCGTTCAAAACTACATGTTCCGTGGTTTCAAAAATCTAAGCCACGGAAAGACACTATCATTATTATGACAGAATCGATCCCACCCTGACTCTATCAGCCATAAAACTCACCACTTTGTTGGGGTCATTGCGGTGGTTTTCCATGCAGTGCTTCACCAGTTCCTGCTGGTCCAAATTCCGCGCTCCGCAATAAGGGCAGACAAACGTGGAGCGATTTGGGATATTGCTGCAAGAGAGAAAAAGGATTTGGCGGTAAAAAAAAACCCCAACAATTTTCTGAGACGAATAGAATCAAGCTTTTAAATCTTCTTCTTTGACTCATGGCATAGAGACTCCATCAAACTCTCAAAGCAAAGGAACAGATACCTGGGAATAGGCTGAGAGGTTGGGACGACAGGGACAAACTTTGGACAGTTGGCCATCTGCTCCTGGACCTTGGTGCAGGACGTGACGTGGGGCCTCATCTTTGCCAGGGTCACCTGAAGGGGTGAAAAAAGAAAAGAGAGATGGACACCAGGCATTTTAGAAGCAGAAGTGCCCAATTGGGTCACAAGATTTATTTATTATTTATTAACCTCATTTATACCCCACCCATATCGAGGCTAACACTTTTTTGCGCCCTAGGCCACACTTTGGACTTACGCCCCAATCAACCTCTACCCCCACACACACACACACACCACTCAGACCCACACTTGGCTGGCTTTCGCCATGGTGCCTCCGGAGCAGAAGAGAAAGGCGAGTAGGCACCATCCCGCCACCTCCAAGGTCCCTATTTCCACCGGCTAGAAAGCTCCGCTGTGCTCTGAAGGTCTCCTCGGGAGTCGAGAGGCTTGGGGAGAGCGCAGCGGGTACAAACTCGCTCCAAAGGCGCGCACAAGAGAGAGCACGAGAGAGAGCGCAAGAGAGAGATGTCCGCTTGGTGTGCGCTCCCGCAGGGGACGGAGCAGAGACTTTGCCGGGAGAAGGAGCAAGGAGAGGCATGAGAAAGGGGAAAGAGGTGCGCGGACGAGTTTTTTTTGGTCCGTGATCTGTGCCCCCCCCCCTCGGCTTACGCCCCTAGGCCATGGCCTCATTGGCCTTATGGGTAATCCGGGCATGCCCATATCAGCCTGAAGGCGACTCAGGGCAGCGAACAATCGGCACAATTCGATGCCATCATTAAAACATACATCAATGAATAAAAACATATCATACAATATCTAAAACATCAAAGCATAAAAACAATGAACTGTAATTTACTTATTTTTTTAAAAAAAACTGTATCGACATGAGGCCAGGCCCAAACAAAACATTACAATAAAATAAAAATCAAAACATCAACAAAACGCAGTAAAATACATACATATAAATATGAAATAACTAGCTGTACCCGGCACACGTTGCTGTGCCCTATTTAGAAGATGGGAGAAAGTCTGAGTATGTAAGGGTTGGAATTGATGTTACTTATGGTCTTGGTGGGATCATGGCTGTGTCGTTGTGGGTTGTTCTGGTGGGTGGGATGTTGCAGTCCTGTGGAGTTGTGGGTGTGTGGTGTTGCTGGCGTTCTGCAGAGCTTGTGGATATACAATGTTTTGTGTCTTTCCATCTGCTGTGTTGATGTAGAGGTTCTGTGGTTTCCCAACTCTGGAGCACGCTACGTAGAGTTGTGCGTGGGAGAAGCATTCTGTGTCAAGGTCTATGCCACAGATGTCTAGTGTTTGTCCTTGAGCCTTGTTTATGGTGATGGCAAAAGCTAGTGTAGTGCAGTGTCTTTCTGTTCTGGCGTTTGTTCTGCCCTTTTTTGTATGATGTACAGTATGTAGCGTTGCGAGTGTGTCGTCCGATGCTGTTCTTTTAGGAGGCATGGCTTGTCTTTTGGGTCAGCTTATGCCTGTGTGGAAGGAAGGAATGGCATACAAATGGGTTGAGCAGTAGACGCAAGGTTGTGTTATGTGCGTATTGTGTTGTGTGTAGGTATTACTTTTTTGGTGAGTTAGTGGGTGTGTGGTGGCATTGTGGGTGGTAGTATGTTGTGGAATGCTTGTGTGGGTGGGGTGTTTTGGGTGTTTGTGTGTGTTTGTATAGTATCAGTGCAGTGTTGTGTTGTGGTTGGAGTATAGGTGGAGTTGGTTTTGTTTGTGGTGGTGGTAGGTGTTGTGTGTGGGGTCCCGTAAGGTTGGGGGATGGGTTGTGATAGGAAGTTGTGTTGTGTTGTGTGGGTATTAATTGCTGGAGTATTGTGCCTGGGACGTGTGTATATTTGGAGGTGTGTGTGGTGGTGAAGTGGTGTTTGTTGTGTATTTTTTGGGGGTGGGTTTTTGTGTTGCAGGGTTTTTTTGTGGGTTTTGCAAGTTTGTGTTATTCTGGGGGTATGTGTTTGTCAGTGGTGCCTGTGTCCCTGGTGCCCTATTTGTCTCCCTCCTAGATCTTGGCCTTGACAGTTCAACCCTCAAACACCAACTGACTAAACTCAAATCACTCAGCATTCTCTCCTAGCCTTGGCTGGCTCTGCCCAGCGTTACTATGGTTACTCAGCCTCCCTGCATTTTGTGTGGGCCGATGTTGGCCAATGGGTTTCGCTGGCTGCCGCAGAGGATGCTGGGAAATGTAGTTTTTTATCGTTGTTTTGGGGGCCTTCTAGGTTTTGGGGGGGGGGTTTCTTTGCTAAAAACCTTCCTTGCCTGAGGCCTATTTTTGTTGGCAAGTTTGATGTCTCTGCCTTGGAAGGTTTCTCTGTCTCTGTCAGTCGTTCGATGACGGGACCTCTTTTATATAATAGATGTACAAATAATTATCTAAAATCACAGATGACAAGGTGGACTGCATTATAAAAAATACGAGAAATTATGGCTTTTCATAAAACACAGCGGCCTTTCCTTGCTTGCCCCAAATTCAAGGAAAGCTGTCTTTAAAAAAAAATCTGCCTAGTTCAGAAATAAATTATGTGAGGCAGTTAGCCAAATTCCTAGCTGCATTCCTTCTATTCATTTATTTCCCGCAAGCCCCATTAGAGGCTTTTACAAAAAATTACAATGATAAAATCACATATCCGCGCGTTGCCTAACTTACTAGCCTTCCGGAAGGCTTGTAAGGCCTTGTTGTTTGTACAGGCATTTGGTCAGTAAATAACTCCAGGTCTTCTGCCACTGTAGCCGTCGGCCATGGGAGTATTTTATTGTACGTTGTGCACTATGGTATAGTTTTAATAATTGATGTTGATCTTTATGTTTTAGCTATGTTTTATGGTGCTTTTAGCATATGTAAGTCACCCCGAGCCTGACGGGAGTGGCGACTAATAAGCCGAAATAAATAAATAAAAAATATTAAAACATCACATAAAAAACAATACATAGTTAAAACCAATAAAACAATAAAACCAGTCTTGTCAGTCATCTCACCAATTGCAATTTGTCTATTTAAAGTGCTGCTTACATCTATTGGCCAAAAGTCTGGTCCCAGAACCATGCCTTTAATTTCTTTTGGAAAACCAGAAGGGAGGGGACCGATCTTAATTCAGTTGGAAATGTGTTCCATAGGCGGGGAGCCACCGCTGAGAAGGCCCTGTCCCTCGTCCCCGCCAGGCGCATTTGAGCTGTTGACGGAAGCGAGAGCAGGACCTCGCCAGGTGATCTTAGATTTCGAGGCGGGACGTATGGGTGGATGCGTTCGGACAAGTAAACTGGGCCAGAACAGTTTAGAGCTTTATAGGTCTAAACCAGCTCAGAGATGGATCTTTGGGAGGCTTTAAGAGTCCAGCCAATGGTTTGCATGCAGCTCCTGGGGAGTCTTGGATGTGCATGTGTATGTATACCGTATATATTTGAGTATAAGCCAACCCAATTTCACCACAAAAAATGGGAAAATGAGGGTGGGAAACGTAGCAGCTACTGGTAAATTTCAAAATAAAAATAGATACCAATAAAATTACATCAATTGAGGCATCAGGAGGTGAAATGTTTTTTGATTATTTACATAAAACAGTTATTTAAGATAAGACTGTCCAATTCTGAGTAAACCATTATTCTAATATTCTTCAATGTAAATATGCTTATGCATCCTTCCAATAATAATAAAGAAAACAAAATAAAAAATGTAATAATAATCGAGTAAAATAATAAATGTAATAGAGTAAAATAAAAAAATGTAATAATACAAAAATAATAAATGTAATAATAAAAATACAGAGTAAAATAATAAATATAATAATAAAAATAGAGTAAAATAATAAATGTAATAAAAATAATAAAATAAAATAACATAAATATAATAATAATAGTAAACAGAGGAAAATTACAAATGTAATAAAAATAATAATTATAATAACCCAGTAAAATAATAAATAACGTTGACTCAAGTATAAGCTGAGGGAGGCTTTTTCAGGCAAAAAAGGGCGAAAAACTCGGCTTGTACTTGAGTATATATGGTATATATATGTGTGTCTGTGTATCTCTGATGCCCTCCAAGAATAAATATCATCTGTCTATCTAATTAATATTTAAAGACCAAAAACTAGCTCAAAGTAATTGCAATTTCTTGTTGATCTCTCTCTATTTCTTCAATTGTAAGATGCCATCGGCGAAGACGCATCCTAATTTTAGTAACACCATGAAAAAAATGCAAGATACCCCTGCGATTCTAAGACCCACCCCATTTTTGAGATGTTTTTATAGAAAAGTGTCTTAAAATTGAAGAAATATAGTAACAATCTATAAGACTGCAAATCTATAAGTATTTCATAACTTTTAAAGACCCAAAACTAGCTCCAAGTCCTTGCCAAAAGCAGTCATTTTACCAAGACAACCTTCCCAAGCTTTTTCGCAAGAGGTACCTCCATCCTTTAGGCAGGAAATGCTATTTCCAAGTCCTTACCTTCTTACTACAGCCTCGGCAGGGCGCCTTGAAGGAAGAGAGCTGCTTCTCCACGCTGGAAGCCTTCTCCACCTTCTTGGGGTCGAAGGGCATGCGGCAAAGCGGGCAGAGGGGAGAGGTCACTTGGAGGCACGGCTGGAGGCATTCCCCGCAGAACCTGGGGTGGGGGGGAATAAACCAATTTCACTCTACAATCTTGGGAGACATGGGGGAATCCCAGGCATTTGAGTATTTTGTGAACAGTCTGAGTGAAGAATATGGTTCTACAGTCTGGCTACAGACTGTACGTGGGGCCACCTTTGAAGACCGTTTGGAAATTACAACTAGTCCAATGGGCGGCAGTCAGATTACTAACAGGAGCTACATACAGAGAGCATACCAACCCCTTATTGTGTCAGCTTCACTGGCTGCCTGTCCACTTCCGAACTCATTTCAAAGTGCTGGTATTGACCAGGGCTGCCCACGAAGTCGATCGCGAGTCCAAATGAGGTCGATCGCAGCCTCTCTCTTGTCTTGCCGCCGCGCGTGCTCCTGCGCTCCTGCTCCTTCCGCCCGGCATTGCAGGAACCCTGCCTCTCTCACGGCAGCAGCTTCCCCGCCTCGCACTCCCTTGTTCCTGCAATGCCCCGCGGAAGGAGCGCCGTGCAGGCAGAAGGAGCAGGAACGTAGGAGCGCGCGCGCGTGCCGGCAGGACAAGAAACAGGCAAGAAACCGCCTCGCGCTCCCTTCCGGAGGCCCCGCCTCGCGCTCCCTTCCGGAGGCCCCGCCTCGCTCCCTTCCGGAGGCCCGCCTCGGCTTCCGGGAGGCCCGCCTCGCGCTCCCTTCCGGAGGCCCCGCCTCGCGCTCCCGCGCTTCCGGAGGCCCCGCCTCGCGCTCCCTTCCGGAGGCCCCGCCTCGCGCTCCCTTCCGGAGGCCCCGCCTCGCGCTCCCTTCCGGAGGCCCCGCCTCGCGCTCCCTTCCGGAGGCCCCCTCTCGCGCTCCCTCCGGAGGCTCCCTAGCATAGCCCTCTCTGATACTAACACATCGCGCCAACGCGCTCATTGTGGGAACCCTTTGGAGTTACAATCTCCACCCAAATATGGGCTTCTGAATTAATTTCCTCAGATTATTCTTCCACCGTCAGCGGCTCCGACCTCATGAGCGACTAAGGTACTGTAATAATAATAGAAAGTCGGAACCCCCCAGCGTCTTAACAGCCTTGACCCAATTAAGCCTTGACCATTGCTTAGAAAGCCTTACTTGGAGTCACAGGTTACAGGACTTACCACCTAGCTTACTGTGTAATACTTACTGTGTGGTACGAATTACCTATTGTGTGGAACGAATTCAATTGCAAGAAATATATTGTGTAGTACTCTTTATGGTGAACTGTATATGTGTATTCTCACCTAATGTGTTGAACTGTATATGTGAATTCTCACTTAATGTGCTGAACGAAGAAACAAAACTGTTTGAATAATAATAATCTTTTGATATTGATTGATTCAATCTAGTTATTTGCAACCCTAGTTGCTTTTGTGCTGTATTGTACGCTGTAGCCCCCAGTTCTTGTGTGGTTTTCAAAACACCCAGAAGAAATGGAAACTCGGGTCCTCAATAAAAGAGATTTTGCAGTCATTTCTTTAAAAAAAAGGAAAAAAAGAACTGTGTCCAACAGTGGGATATGTTGCTGCCTGGAGTCCAGCGGAGTCTCCTTCTCCACCGTCGTATTCCTTTTTTAGTTATTTACAGTATAGCTAGCTTTGGCTCCTGTGTATCTATCTGGAAATTAGAAAGGCAACTGGAACTGAAGCAACAAGCCTTGGGCCAGAGAATGACTTTCAGGGACTGAAGAGCAGCAACAAACGGAGATCAGAGATCATGGCAACTTGGGTATTTTGATTCTTGAGGCCTCTATTGTTTTAATTAGGCAAAAGCAGCTCCGCAAACGAACCAGCCGACTAGAAACAGACCGCAGGGAAAGCACAAAGAGGAGAGGGCAAACAGATTGGCCTTTCAAGAGGTCTACATGAATGAGCGGCTTGTTCTTTTCTCCTTCCTGCTTCATTAAACAAGATGCCGCCTGCTTCTTCTTCCTTGGCCAGGAATGAGCCTCCAAGGCTCCTCTGTGCTTCTCTCCAAGCAAAATCTCTTCCGGAAGACGTCCCAATAAGCAACATGAAAGGATTAAGAATTGACCATAGGTAGGATACTCACACTAGTTGACACAGTGGTTAACCCAACAATGGGAGGTTCGTCCAACAATCTGTGCAAAAGGAATCTAGGAGTCGTGGTAGACCACAAGCTGAACATGAGACAACGTTGTGGTGCAGCAGCTTTAAAAACCAATGTTATGCTAGGCTGCATCAATAGGAGGATAATGTGCCAACCTAGCAGTTTGAAAACATGCAAATGTGAGTAGATCAATAGGTACTGCTCCGGAGGGAAAGTAATGGCGCTAAATTTGCTTTGTGCACGGAAAGTCTTTCCAAGAGGAGATAAGTCTTATTTCTTGGTTGTTTCCTCAAAATGATTATCCTGCTCCATGAGGGCCAGCGCGGTCAAGTCAGATACGGCGATGCTCTCTCGGAGCCCTTTCTCATAACTAACGGAGTGAAACAAGGTTGTGTTCTTGCACCAACCCTATTTACAATCTTCTTCAGCATGATGCTCCAAAGGGCTACGGCAGACCTCGAAGAAGAAGACGGCATATATACGTTATCGTACTGATGGTAGCTTGTTCAACTTAAGCCGTCTGAGGGCTCGCACTAAGACTCTAGTTTAAACTATCTAGTCCGTGAGCTGCTTTTGGCAGACGATGCTGCCCTTGTCGCCCATTCAGAAGCAGCCCTGCAGCGCCTCACATCCTGCTTTGCAACAGCTGCAGAGCTGTTTGGCCTGGAAGTCAGCCTGAAGAAAACGGAAGTCCTCTACCAGCCCGCACCACAGGAAGAACACCATCATCCCCACGTCAGCATAGGCACATCTGTGCTTAAGTCCGTTCAGCAGTTCACCTACCTGGGAAGCATCATCTCTTCAGATGCCAAGATTGATAAAGAGATGGATCACAGATTAGCAAAGGAATAGAGTGCATTCGGAAGGCTTCACAAAAGAGTCTGGAGCAACAAGCACCTGAGGCAAAACACCAAAATCAGTGTATACAGAGCTATCGTACTGTCTATTCTCCTCTATGGGTCTGAAACATGGGTCACCTATCACCAACACCTACGACTCCTCGAACGCTTTCATCAACGCTGTCTTCGCACAATTCTAAATATACACTGGACGGACTATGGGACGAATGTTGCTGTCCTTGAGCAAGCAGGGATCACCAGCATTGAGACCATGCTATTGAGAACTCAGCTGCGCTGGGCAGGGCACGACTCTAGGATGGAGGACCACCGCCTCCCAAAGATACTACTCTATGGTGAACTCGGGCAAGAGAGGTGCCCGCAAAAAGAGATATAAGGACTCCCTGAAACACCATCTCAGGCTCAGCCAGATTGATCACCAACAATGGTCCACCCTGGCCTCACATCGGGAGGCATGGAAACGCACTATCCACAATGCTTCGGCCTCTTTCGAGAAGACATGCCGAATGAGTCTCGAAGAGAAAGGACAACGCAGAAAGAATCACAACTTGGAAACAACATCACCCAAGGAGACTTTCTGCTGCGCTTTCTGCAACCAAACTTGCCTATCTCAGATTGGCTTTTTTAGTCATCAACGCGCTTGTAAAAAACGTGGGATGAGTCCTTCCTGAATCTTCGTTCGTGAAGTAATGCCGAGAGAATATGGAGTAAAGAGAGCCAGCATTGCCTTGGAATATAGCTCTGGAGCACGCATGGCCAAATTTTGGCCCTCCAGGTGTTTTAAGTGGCTGAGGGAGAAAAGGAAAGGGCCTGAGACTATTAGGAATGGTGGAAGTTGGAGTCCAAAACACCTGGAGGGCCCAAGTTTGCTCAAGCCTGCTCTGGAGGTCTGGGTTCGAATCCTGCTAAGACATTATGGAAATCTCCTTTGGCAAGTCACACTCTCTCATCCCCGGAAAAAATCACCTTGATTGGAAACAACTTGAAGACACACAATGGTTACACATTTCACAGCTAATATTGATTTTAATGTTTAATGATAGCTAACTTATAAATCGAGATGATGATAATTTATTTGCAGTCCCTTATCTCCTCCCTGGTGGTGCAGCGGGTTAAACTGCTGAGCTGCTGAACTTGCTGACTGAAAAGTTGGGGGTTTGAATCCAGGGGTGAGCTCCCACTGTTAGCCCCAGCTTCTGCCAACCTAGCAGTTCGAAAATATGCAAATGTGAATATAACAATAGGCACCGCTTCTGTGGGAAGATAATGGCACTCCATGCAGTCATACCAAAGGCCACATGACCTTGAAGGTGTCTACGGACAAAGAGGGCTCTTTGGCTTAGAAATGAAGATGAGCACCAGAGACCCTATGTCAGACACGACTGGACTTAATGTCAGGGGAAACCCTTTGCTTTACCTATTATTATTATTATCATCATCATCTCCGTAACACTCGGAGCTTCTGGACCCAGCTATCATACTATTATTATTGTTACTATTCTTTGCCTCCTCTCCTGCTCCTAAGGCCCCAATCCATCCTGGACTCATGAGTAGGGTTGCCAACTGTCCCGTATTGCAGTCTTTCTCAACCAGTGTGCCGTGGCACACTAGTGTGCCGTGACTGACCTCCTGCTGTGCCGCGAGAAAAGCTCTCTGCCCCCCTTCCTCCCCCCTTCCTGCCGAACTCCTGCTGCTTGGGGGAGGAGGAGGAAGGGCCGGGCAGTGGCGAAGAAAAAGAAGAAGGGACCGGGGCGCCGCCTCCTTCGGCTGTTTCCCCAGCCAGCCTCCAATCCGCCATGACTCCCACCATGACTCCCGCCCCTCGCTCGCTGAAGCCATGTGGAGGAGGAGCCCACTGAAGCCCGTTCGCGCTCATGCTCCTCCTCTGTAGGAGAGCTGAAGCTGGGGGAGGGGCGGGCATGGCACCTGTAGGTGAACTGAAGCTGGGGAGGGGCAGGGCATGGCGTGGCCTGGCTCTGCCCCTCCCCCAGCCGGCACTCCCAGCAGCTGCTCCAGCCTTGAGGGGACAGTGCCAAGCCAGCATTGTGCTGGCTCTGGCACCGCTGGCTTGGCACTCCCCCTCAAGGCTGGAGCAGCTGCTGGGAGAGGTGAAGCCGGGGTAGGGGGCGGGCATGGCGCAGCCTGGCTCCGCCCCTCCCCGGCTTCGGCACTCCCAGCAGCTGCTCCTAGCAGGCCACCAACCCCCAACCATTCTTTACTGTGTTAGAGTGTCATTTTGTGTCATTTTGGTTGGTGGTGTGCCCCCGGATTTTTTTAATGTTAAAAGTGTGCCGCGGCTAAAAAAAGGTTGGGAAACACTGTTATAGAAGACTCTGTGTTCAACCGGCAGCCAATGCAAGCCCTGCAGGGACGGCGTTATATGGCACCTCATTGATGTTCTTGTGAGGAGTCTAGCGGCTGCATTTTGCACAATTTGGATCTTGCGAATTGCTTTTGGGCAGCACTCCATTTCCCAAGAGCCCTCACTCCGGGGGGAGGAGGAGGAGGAAAAGGAAGAGGGAGAAGGGGGCCTGCCGGTCTTCATGGGGCCGCCAGTGAGCGGCCTGAGGGAGCTGCGGCACGGGGAGATGTGGGCCTGCATGGAGCTGGTGATTATGGAGACCCAGAGCCAGATCTGCCATGCCCTTGCCCACCTCTACTGTGGGGTCGCCTTCACTGTCGACTGCTGGGAGAGGAAGGAAGGTGACACCATGCCAGGCACACAAATAATAGCCACACCGGGGCTGAGGGGTGGGTGGAAGTCTCTGGAGGGCTTTTGAGCCGGACGGGCATCTGACGGGAGGACTTCGGTTGTGCCTTCTTGCAGAATGGCCCTTGGGGCCTCGTCCAAGTAAACGATATTGCCCTGCTCACATGCAAAAGGGGTGTTAAGTTAGATCACAGTCTGAACATGTGTCAACAGGCTAAGGCTGCATTAAAAGGAATGTAGTGTGGAAGCAAGCATGAACAAACTTCAGCCCTCCGGGTGTTTTGAGCTCCCAACTCACACAATTCCTAACAGTGGGGAGAGCTCTGGAAGGCTTTTAAACCACACGGACATCTGTCGGGAGGGCTTGGGTTGTGCCTCCTTGCAGAATGGCCCAAGTAGATGATATTGCCCTGAATGCATGCGAAAGGAGGCTTCTGTTAGACCCCAGTCTAAAGATCAGTCAACAGTGTGGATGCCGCAGCTGAAAAAGCCAAGGCTGTATCAAAAAGAGTATAGTTTGGGTTGCCTAACGTTTGATTTTCTAGTTTTTATGAAGTGTCCCTTATTTTTTGTGAAAAATCCCGTATTTTTTAGGTAAATGTCCCTTATTTCTTATATCAAAAAGTGGCAACCCCAGGAGTCAGCCATAGCAGAGCACTTGGTGAACCAACCTGGACACAGCATATAATTGGAGAAGGCAGAAATGCTGGACCACTCTCACAACCACCATGCCAGGCTACACAGAGAAGCCACTGAAACCCACAAGAAGCATGTGGACAATTTCAACAGAAAGGAGGAAACCATGAAAAGGAACAAAATCTGGCTATCAGTACTAAAAAAACAACTCTTAAAATTATAACAGTAAATAAAGAAGAAACACTCAAAAACGGGGAACTCCAGACAAGAGTTTATGTCTATGAGACTGGATGGCCATCTGTTGGGAAGGTTTTGATTGTGCTTTTCCTGCCTGGCAGAAACGGGTTGGACTGGATGGTCCCTGGGGTCTCTTCCAACTCTAGGATTCAAAGTGTGGTGTCCAAGAAAACATGGGACAATCATTTTGAAGAGGGGCGTTTATCCTTTTTTGAACTGCAAATCCTTAGGCCATTCCAAAAAGCCCTGCCTTGTTTTGGGGCCGTTTCTGAGGCATGGCTTTACCTGCTAAGCCTCGCGCTGCCTGACATGCCTTCAGAGGGCCCCGGGAAGCCTAGCGTGGCTCAACCTTCACCCGGTCTTGCCTCGTGGGACAGCCTGCTCCAGGGAGCGCCTGGCCTGACCCTAGTTTGCAAGGAAATTGAAATAACGGAATCTTAAAAACTGTGGCATAGACACTGAGAGAACTGGGAAGCCCTGGCCCTTGAGCGATCTAACAAACTAAATACCATATATATATATATATATATATATATATATATATATAACCAAATATATTGTTTTTAGTATGTTTCTGTTAGTGCAATAGGGGTTCTTCCTCTAGCATTCCACAAAGAGCATCTATGAATATCACAATAAAGGTAGTGATACAAGTTATCAAAAGCAGCCTCACAAATATTATACAGATAAACAGTCCTACATAAGAGCAGCCTCACAATATTAAAACAATTTTACAGCTTCACAAACGGTCTTCACAATCGACTTGTCGCAAAAGTTTTCCAGTTTTGCCGCTTGTGTTCAGCCCACCAGGCACGCTATACAATAGCGTTGCCACAGTGCTGCCCCTGACCCTCCATACGGATTTACAAGTGCCTCAATTGAGGACCCGCAGACATAGGACTCCCTGCTTACGCCCACCAGGACAGTGAGTACTGCCTTATGGCAGTGTTTCTCAACCGCTGTGACACCGCAAACTAGTGTGCCGTGACGGACCTTCTGCTGTGCCGCGAGAAAAAGCTCTCTGCCCCCCTTTCTTCCGCCCTCCTCCTGCCGCTTGGGGGAGGAGGAGGAAGGGCCGGGCGGTGGCGAAGAAAAAGAAGAAGGGGCCGGGGCGCCGCCTCCTTCGGCCATTTCCCCAGCCAGCCTCCAATCTGCCATGACTCCCGCCATGACTCTCGCCCCTCACTCGCTGAAGCCGCGCGGAGGAGCCCTGCCCACTGAAGCCTGTCCACGGCTCATGCTCCTCCTCTGTGGGACAGCTGAGGCTGGGGGGAGGGGGCGGGGCATGGCGCGGCCTGGCTCAGCCCCCTCCCCGGCTTTGGCACTCCCAGCAGCTGCTCCAGCCTTGAGGGGGCAATGCCAAGCCAGCATTGTGCTGGCTCTGCCACCACTGGTTTGGCATTGCCCCCTCAAGGCTGGAGAAGCTGTGGGAGAGCTGAAGCCGGGGGTAGGGGGCGGGGCATGGCGCGGCCAAGCCAGGCCATGCCCCGCCCCCTGTCTTCAGCCCTCCCACAGCTTCCCCAGCCTTGAGGGGGCAATGCCAAACCAGCATTGTGCTGGCTCTGGCACCGCTGGCTTGGCACTGCTCCCTCAAGGCTGGCGAAGCTTTGGGAGAACTGAAGCCGCATGGAGGTGGCGGGGCATGGCGCGGTCTGGGTCCGCCCCCTCCCCGGCTTCGGCACTCCCAGCAGCTGCTCCCAGCAGGCCACCAACCCCCAGCCGTTCTTTACTGTGTTAGAGTGTCATTTTGTATCATTTTGGTTGGTGGTGTGTCCCCGGATTTTTTTTAATGTTAAAAGTGTGCCGCGGCTCAAAAAAGGTTGGGAAACACTGATCCAGAGGGCAGTGTGGAAGGGAGGGAGGGAGGAAGACGTGGGGCGAGTCTGCGCAGTAGCGCCCGCACGGGTCACGTCTTCCCCCCTCCCCCCTCCCGCAGAAGCGGCAGCGTGAGCAAAGCGAGCAGAGCGAGGCTGGGAAGAAGGGAGCCCGAGTGGAGGAGAAAAAGTGTTCGGCAGGAGGGGGGAAGAAAGGGGATCGGAGGTTCCCGTTTCCCACGGCACACCTGATGATGGCTCACGGCACACTGGTTGGGAAACACTGGCATCGACAGTGAGAGAGAACTGGGAAGCCCTGGCCCTTCAGCGATCTAGCCTGGAGGTCAGCTGTGACCAGCAGTGCTGCAGAATTTGTAGAGGCGCCAAGTTTTGAGTGAAGTGTCCCTTATTTTATTTTTTTGCGTTCTGAGGTGAATGCCCCTCAGCGCCAGGGCTACTCACGAGTGCCTGCAGGAGGCGATGCGGACGGGCCTCTGGTAGACCTCGAGGCAGATGGGGCAGCTGAACTGGGCCTCCAGGGCCGCGGCCTCGGGTGGAGCAGGGTGGTGGGCCTGGGACTGGGCGGAGGAGGAGGAGGCCGAAGCGGAGGAGGCGCCCGGAGGAGGGTGAGGCGCTTCCCGGGCCCCTCCCGCCGAGACCAGCAGGCTCCGAAACATCGCCGCCGCCATTGGAGACAGAAAGACACCGAGGGAGAAGAAAGCGGAAGCCCAGGCCCGGAAGTGACGGCACGCGGACGCGACGCAGGCCGAACCTAGCCTCTACTTCCGCCCTTCCCCTCAGAGCAGGACTCTGGCGTCTCAAGTCCGCGCCGGAAGATGCACCCCTTTCAGGTCTTTTCAAGCGGAAGTGGGGGAAATGTGCGAAGCTGAGGAAGGAGGCTGCGGCGGAGGGCAGCTGCAGAGGCCTCCCCGGAGAAGGTAGGCCTCCCTCAAGCCAGATGGGAGTTGTAGTCCAGCAGGAACTGATTGTGGCCTGAAGGAAAGCACCTGACTATGAAGAGCAGGCCTTAGGCCTCCCTCAAGCCAGATGGGAGTTGTAGTCCAACAGGAATAGATTGTGGCCTGAAGGAAGGCACCTGACTATGAAGAGCAGGCCTTGAGGAATCTGGAGGGATGGAGACCAGGCCTGGGCCCACTTGGGCCTTCATTCCCTCCAGGTGTTTTGGACTCCAACTCCCACAATTCCTAACAGCCAGTAGGCTGTTAGGGTGTGTGGTGGAGTCCAAAACACCTGGAGGGAATGAAGGCAAGTGCTGGCTCAGACCCGGTCTCCAAACCTCCACATTTCTCAAGGCCTGCTCTTCATAACCAGGTGCCTTCCTTCAGGCCACAGTCTATTCCTGTTGGACTACAACTCCCATCTGCTCACGGACTAGATAGTTTAGAGTCTTAGTGCGAGCCCTCAGACAGCACAAGTTGAACAAGCTACCATCAGTACTATAGCGTATATATATGCCGTCTTCTTCTTCGAGGTCTGCCGTAGCCCTTTGGAGCATCATGCTGAAGCTGCAGAGCTGTTTGGGTTGGAAGTCCGCCTGAAGGAAATGGAAGTCCTCTACCAGCCTGCACCACAGGAAGAACACCATCATCCCCAAGTCAGCATAGGCACATCTGTGCTTAAGTCCGTTCAGCAGTTCACCTACCTGGGAAGCATCATCTCTTCAGACGACAAGATTGACAAAGAGATAGATCACAGATTAGCAAAGGGATAGATAGAGTGCATTCGGAAGGCTTCACAAAAGAGTCTAGAGCAACAAGCACCTGAGGCAAAGTACCAAAATCAATGCGTACAGAGCTATCCTTAGGCAAGCAGGGATCACCAGCATTGAGGCCATGCTATTGAGAACACAGCTGCGCTGGGCAGGGCACGTCTCTAGGATGGAGGACCACTGCCTCCCACAGATACTACTCTACGGTGAGCTCGCCACGGGTCAGCGCAAGAGAGACGCCCCCAAAAAGAGACATAAGGACTCCCTGAAAACACCTGGAGGGAAGGCCCAAGTTGGCCCAGGCCTGATGTAGACCAATCAGAGAGCAAGATACATGCATTATTATTATTACATTTATTATAATAAGTTGGCCCACGCCTGATGTAGTCCAATCAAATAGCAAGATCTCTCTCTCGGCATTACTTCGCGAACGAAGATTCTTAGGAAGGACTCACCCCACGCTTTTTACAAGCGCGTTGATGACTAAAAAGGCCAATCTGAGATAGGCAAGTCCGGTTGCAGAAAGCACAGCAGAAAGTCTCCTCGGGTGATGTCGTTTCCAAGCTGTGGTTCTTTCTGCGTTGTTGAGACCCATTCGTGTCTTCTCGAAAGAGGACGCAGCATTGTGGGTAGTGCGTCTCCATGCCTCCCGGTGTGAGGCCAGGGTGGACCATTGTTGGTGATCAATCTGGCTGAGCAGGCTACACTTAAAGGTCGAGCACCCACCTCGACCCGGGCAGGCCTCGAATTCATGAAAAGAGGGATATTATGCAGCTGACACTTAGCTAGGACGAGACGAAGGAGATTCCTTCAAAGGTTTTTGCTGCAACATTTGGTTACAAATACATTATTATTATTAATACTAATATTAATAATACTAATAAATGTAATAATAATAATGCATGTATCTTGCTCTCTGATTGGTCTACATCAGGCCTGGGCCAACTTGGGCCTTCCTCCAGGTGTTTTCAGGAGTCCTTATGTCTCTTTTTGGGCGTCTCTTGCGCTGACCGTGGCGAGCTCACCGTGAGTAGTATCTTTGGGAGGCAGTGGTCCTCCATCCTAGAGACGTGCCCTGCCCAGCTGTGTTTCTCAATAGCATGGCCTCAATGCTGGTGATCCCTGCTTGCCTAAGGATGCGTGGCATTTGATTTTGGTACCTTTTGCCCAGGTGCCAGCTTGCTCTAGACTTTTTGTGAAGCCTTCCGAATGCACTCATCTATGCCTTTGCTAATGTCTGATCATCTGTCTGTCAATCTTGTCGTCTGAAGAGATGATGCTTCCCAGGGAGGTGAACTGCTGAACGGACTTAAGCACAGATGTGCCTATGCTGACGTGAGGATGATGGTGTTCTTCCTGTGGTGCAGGCTGGTGAGGACTTCCATTTCTTCAGGCGGACTTCCAGCAGCCTGCAGCTCACATGATGCTCCAAAGGGCTACGGCAGACCTCAAGAAGAAGACGCATATATATACGCTATAGTACTGATGGTAGCTTGTTCAACTTGTGCTGTCTGAGTGGCTCACTCAAGACTCTAAACTATCTAGTCCGTGAGCAGATGGGAGTTGTAGTCCAACAGGAATAGATTGTGGCCTGAAGGAAGGCACCTGGTTATGAAGAGCAGGCCTTGAGAAATCTGGAGGTTTGGAGACCGGGTCTGAGCCAACTTGGGCCTTCATTCCCTCCAGGTGTTTTGGACTCCAACTCCAACAATTCCTAACAGGCCTGATGTAGACCAATCAGAGAGCAAGATACATGCATTATTATTATTACATTTATTAGTATTATTAATATTAATAATAATAATGTATTTGTAACCAAATGCTGCAGCAAAAACCTTTGAAGGAATGTCCTTTGTCTTGTCCTAGCTAAGTGTCAGCTGCATAATCCCTCTGTCATGAATTCGAGGCCTACCGGGTCAAGGTGGGTGCTCGACCTTTAAAGTGTAGCCTGCTGTCGACCTTTGCAGCTCAAAAGGCAGTTGCATCTGTCAGGTAGGAGGAAAGTACCACATTAAGTGGTGAGGCAAATTTTGACTGAATTATGAGGCCATTAAAGAACTCCAGGAACGCTGAGGAATGCGGAAGGAACAACAAGGGACGCTGGGAACGCTGAAAGATGAGGGAGTGCCTCAGCTCCCCTGGTGGCCAGAGTTTGCCTCTGTTCGTCTATGTGTGTGTATGTGGAAGCGGCAGGGATTGTCTGCTAAGTATGTGTACCTGTAATCCGCTCTGAGTCCCCTTCGTGAGAAGAGTGGAATATAAATAAAGTAAATAAAATAAATAAATAATAACTGACGACCTAAATTCCCTTTGGTCCCGCCCTATCCCTTACAGCAGGGGTGCCCACACTTTTTCAGCATGTGAGCTACTTATAATAAAACCAAGTCAGAAAGATCTACCTTCTGCGCACGTGCGCACCTCCCGCACTGCGCACAGTCCACGTTTGCTTCCGGACGAGAGAGAAGCAGGGAGGAGCAGGGGGAGGGGGCGGGGCTTGGCATGGCCTGGCTCTGCCCTTCTCTGTCTTCCGCTCTACCAGCAGCTTCTCCAGGCTTGAGGATGGCAATGCCAAGCCAGTGGTGACATAGCTAGCACAAGGCTGGCTTGGCACTGCCATCCTCAAACCTGGAGAAGCTGCTGGTAGAGCGGAAGCCAGAGGGCAGAGCCAGGCTGCGCCTTGCCCCGCCCCTCTGGCTGGGCTCCCAGCAGCTTCTCCAGGCTTGAGGATGGCAGTGCCAAGCCAGTGGTGGCATAGCTAGCACAAGGCTGGCTTGGCCCTGCCCTCCACAAACCTGGAGAAGCTGCTGGGAGTGCTGAAGTCGGGGGAGGGGCAGGGCTTGGCGCGGCCTGGCTTCGCACCCCTCTGAGAAGAGCCCCATCCGGCTGCGATCGACCTCCTTCGGTCCTTCTCGACTTCCTGGGCAGCCCTGCCTTACAGCGATAATGTAATGGGTGGAGAGTTCCCTTCAGTATTCCTCTTTCTTGCAGACGTTCTTATATATTGTCGTAGCTCTTCCCAACCCAATTTTTCTCTTTCCTCAGCCGCCCCTTGAAATGCATGAAGTGCAAAAGAAGGTTCCCCAGTGTTAATCATTCGTGTTGAGACGCGCTTTTTGCAGAAGTAAGTGTGGTGGTCGGTTGTTGCAGTAGGAAGCCAAAGCACAGTTACAGTCTGATCTCATTCCACCAGTAAGATTGCTAGAAAACGAATTAGGGGTGTGTGTGGGGAAAACCCTTGCTGATGCCAGATAAATCAAAAGAGCTAATGATCCTGACCTCATCAAACACTCCGTGTTTAATTATCTGGCAGCTGTGTGAGAAGCTGAAATGTCACTTCACTCCCTGAGCATTGTAATGAGCAATGATGTTTGCTAGGTATAGGATGGTCGATGTGACCCATAGTCGTCATGAGATCTTCCAGGCTGTACTTTAAAGCCCCTCACTCCCAAAATCTACTTAATGTGAGTCAAACCATTTTGCCCCTACATAATGCCCCAAACTCTTAAATATCAGGAAAACAATGAGCTGAACAGGAACCTGCCACGGTTCTGGGCTCCAGCTATTTGTCCGAACGCATCAACCGCTATGTCCCACCTCGTAATCTAAGATCATCCGGAGAGGCCCTGCTCTCGCCTCCGCCTACGTCCCTCAGATGAGGCTGGTGGGGACGAGGGAGGGGCCTTCTCGGCAGGCCCGCCTGTGGAATGCACTTCCTATGGATGTACGATCCACCACATCTCTCCTACCTTCAGGAAAAAAGTAAAATCCTGGCTGTGGGACCAGGCATTCGTACACCAGCACAAGGCAGCATTTTAGATTGGTTTTTAATGAAGTGGGTGATTATGGCCAATGTTTTTATGGACTGAACATTGTTTTAATCCAGAGTGAATGTGTATGGTGCTAATGTAGTTGTATTTTAATGTATTTTTAATGTATTTAATTGTTGAAGGGGGGTTTTTTTGG
>JARBWK010001302.1:0-19941 GCA_030556195.1 Anolis apletophallus | reverse complement strand
ATTGGGTACTATGTCTTACTGTATGTTATAACCTCGGTGCAAAATTGTGATGTTTTAAATCTGTTTTTTTATCGTGATTGTATTTTATATGCTTTAAACCATACGTAAGTTGCCCCCGAGCCCGTCGGGAGTGGCGACGAACAAATCGAAATAAATAAATAAATAAATAGGTCAGCAGGAGCTAGGGCTAACAGCAGGAGCTCACCCCGACCCTGGCGTCGAACTGCCCAGCTTCAGTCAGCAGATTCAACAGTTTTAACCCAGTGTTTCCCAACCAGTGTGCCGGGGCACACTAGTGTGCCGTGAGTGATCATCAGGTGTGCCGTGGGAAATGGAACCTCCAGGAAAGGGGGGGAGAGTCTAGTGTGTTGAAGTATAAAAACCTAAGAAACCTACCTCGATAAAGACACAAAATTACAACCCCCCCCACCCCATTGTCTACTTGGTCTCTCCCTCTCCATGCAATTGGAAGACCCGCCTCCCTTTCCCCCAGTAGAGACCTCCTCTTGCCTCCCGGGGGTTCTGTGTGGGAAGTTTGGCCCAGTTCTATCATTGGTGGGGTTCAGAATGCTCTTTGATTGTAGCGGAACTATAAATCCCAGCAACGACAACTCCCAAATGTCAAGGTCTATTTCCCCTGAACTCCATCTGCGTTCATATTTGGGCATATTGAGTATTCATGCCAAGTTTGGTCCTGATCCAACATCGTTTTGCGTCCCACAGTGCTCTCTGGATATAGGTGAACTACAACTCCAAAACCAAGGTCAATGCCCACCAAACTCTTATAGCATTTCTTGGTTATGGGAGTTCTGTGTGGGATGTTTGTGTCTTTCTGCCATTCCTGCCAGGATACCTATGTTGTGTTCATCGAAACAGGCCCAGGTTTCACACTGAGTGTGTAAATACATTCAATAACATATTAACTATATGTATTACTGTGTTAGAGTGTCGTTTTGTGTCATTCTGGTTGGTGGTGTGCCCCAGGATTTTGCAAATGTAAAAAAGTGTGCCGCGGCTCATAAAAGGTTGGGAAGCACTGGTTTAACCCATCGCACCACTGCGAACCCTTATTGTGATTATTATTATTGTTGTTTATTGTTAATTATTATTGTTGCATCTTTTGCGTTTCCTGCCAAAGAGTGCAGGTGGCTCACCGAGTACAACTCCAGCCATCCCATAGCATTAAGCCACGGCAGTCAACGTGGTGCCAAGCGGCAGTGTTGATCCGCCCCAAACGACACTCACCTCTGGCAGTGTGGTATTGGTCTTCCGGAAGGGCCGCCCCCGAGGGATGCGTTCGGAGAGAGCGCTGCCTGCAACACTGACCATGCTGCTGTGCGGCGAAAGCTGCCCCTGCGGCCCTTTGGAGGGCGCCTTCTCGCGGACGGCACCCGAGGCCCTGCTCTTCTTCTCAGTGGATTCCTCTTGCATCGCCAACGTCCCCACCTGAGCTGTGGGCGCATGCGCAGTTTGGAAAGTTGGGTTCCGGGAGTTTCTTGGAAGCGGGTGGAGTGGTGTGCTCGGTTGAGCCTTCCTATCAGAAGTGGCAGAGGAACATCAACGTTGTTAGTGGTCGTATGACTCCTTCATTTCACAATCTGTCCCTGAATCTGGGCACCGGTTTCCCTGCTTTCCGGGATGTCTTGCTATGACATGTGCCCAATGCCCTCCACCAACACCACACTGCCCACCACCCAAGTGAAGGATTGCAGTCGACTCTGGAAGTGAGGGGAGGTACTGGAAGTCCCATCATCCATGGTCCCCCATTCTCCAAACGGCACCAGGATGTAGAGTGGGTCATGGGGTCTCTGTGTGCCAAGTGTGGTCTTGATCAGTCATTGGATGAAGGTGGCAGCGGTCTCTGAAAGTGAGTGAAGGTACTTCAACTCCCATCATCTGTGATGCGTCCCACTCAAAACTGCAGCAGGATGTAGAGTGGGCCATGGGTACTCTGTGTGCCAAGTTTGGGCCTGGTCTCTGGTTTGTAGGGGCTGCAATGTTCTGTGGGAAATGAATTGGGTGAAGGTACTGCAAATCCCATCATTTAGAGCCACCCTGCCGTAAACTGCAGCAGGTTTGTAAAGTGGGCCATTGGGCCTCTGTGTGCCAAGTTTGGTCCTGATTCATCATTGGTGTGGGCCACAGTGCTCTAAGTAAGTGAATTGAAGTACTGCAAGTCCCATCATCCATGCTCCATCCTCCCTCAAACTGCACCAGGATGCAGGGTGCACCTTGGGGGGGGGGGGGTCTGTGTGCCAAGTTTGGTCTTGTTCTGTCATTGTTGGGGGCCTAGTCAGGGGAATCAAGTTGAGGAAGCCTAACAATATCCCATGAGCTGAGGCCTAGTCAGGAAAATCAAGTTAAGGAAGCCTTTCTGTCAATTTGGGCCTGGTCTGTGATTTATAGGGGGTACAGTGTTGTTTGGGAAGTGAATGAGGTGAAGGTACTGCCAATCCCATCATTTGTGGCCCAGCCTGCCCTAAACCACACCAGGTTGTGAAGTGGGCCAATGGGCCCCTGTTTGCCAAGTTTGGTCCTGACCCGTCATTGCTGTGGGCCGCAGAGGCTGACTGGCTGAGGCCTTTCCTTTTCCCTCTGAGTCACTTTAGAATGTTGGAATGTGGTTGGCCAATCGGAGTCCTTTATGCAAATACCATTTTTGTGGCAACCAATCCCCTCTTTCTGGGGCCGTAGAACGTTGGAGTTCTGAGGCTGGCCAATCAAATAATACCACAGTGGCAGCCAATCGAAACGCTGGCACATATTCCTCCCTCCGCACCACCCACCGCCCGCAAACACTGACTTTTATTATATACATAGATTTTAATATTGCATCTGGCCATAAGGTTTTAAATTTCTATGTGTTATTGCTTATATGTGTTTTATATCTACACTAGCTGTACCCGGCACGCGTTGCTGTGCCCTTTTTAGGAGATGCGAGAAAGTCCAGTCATCCACGGTGTGCCCTCCTCTAAACTGCAGTTGGGTGGAGTGTGGGTCATGGGGGGCATGGTGTGCCAAGTTGGGTCTTTATTGGTCTTGGTTCTGGGCCACAGTGGTCTGTGGAGAATGATGGGTTTTGAAGTACTACAAATCCCGTTTTCCATGGTGGTACTTCAAGTCCCATCATGCATGGTCGGGGCTCTGTGTGCCAAGGTAGGTTACTGTAAATTCAGGCCATACACAATGTCCCATGAGCTGAGGCCTAGTCAGGAACAGCAAGTTAATGAAGCCTTACTGTCAATTCAGGCCATACACAATGTCCCATGAGCTGAGGCCTAGTCAGGAACAGCAAGTTAATGAAGCCTTACTGTCAATTCAGGCCATACACAATGTCCCATGAGCTGAGGCCTAGTCAGGAACAGCAAGTTAATGAAGCCTTACTGTCATTTCAGGCCATACACAATGTCCCATGAGCTGAGGCCTAGTCAGGAACAGCAAGTTAATGAAGCCTTACTATCAATTCAGGCCATACACAATGTCCCATGAGCTGAGGCCTAGTCAGGAACAGCAAGTTAATGAAGCCTTACTGTCAATTCAGGCCATACACAATGTCCCATGAGCTGAGGCCTAGTCAGGAACAGCAAGTTAATGAAGCCTTACTGTCATTTCAGGCCATACACAATGTCCCATGAGCTGAGGCCTAGTCAGGAACAGCAAGTTAATGAAGCCTTACTGTCAATTCAGGCCATACACAATGTCCCATGAGCTGAGGCCTAGTTAGGAACAGCAAGTTAATGAAGCCTTACTGTAAATTCAGGCCATACACAATGTCCCATGAGCTGAGGCCTAGTCAGGAACAGCAAGTTAATGAAGCCTTACTGTCATTTCAGGCCATACACAATGTCCCATGAGCTGAGGCCTAGTCAGGAACAGCAAGTTAATGAAGCCTTACTGTCAATTCAGGCCATACACAATGTCCCATGAGCTGAGGCCTAGTCAGGAACAGCAAGTTAATGAAGCCTTACTTTCAATTCAGGCCATACACAATGTCCCATGAGCTGAGGCCTAGTCAGGAACAGCAAGTTAATGAAGCCTTACTGTCAATTCAGGCCATACACAATGTCCCATGAGCTGAGGCCTAGTCAGGAACAGCAAGTTAATGAAGCCTTACTGTCAATTCAGGCCATACACAATGTCCCATGAGCTGAGGCCTAGTCAGGAACAGCAAGTTAATGAAGCCTTACTGTCATTTCAGGCCATACACAATGTCCCATGAGCTGAGGCCTAGTCAGGAACAGCAAGTTAATGAAGCCTTGCTGTCAATTCAGGCCATACACAATGTCCCATGAGCTGAGGCCTAGTCAGGAACAGCAAGTTAATGAAGCCTTACTGTCATTTCAGGCCATACACAATGTCCCATGAGCTGAGGCCTAGTCAGGAACAGCAAGTTAATGAAGCCTTACTGTCAATTCAGGCCATACACAATGTCCCATGAGCTGAGGCCTAGTCAGGGAACAGCAAGTTAATGAAGCCTTACTGTAAATTCAGGCCATACACAATGTCCCATGAGCTGAGGCCTAGTCAGGAACAGCAAGTTAATGAAGCCTTACTGTCAATTCAGGCCATACACAATGTCCCATGAGCTGAGGCCTAGTCAGGAACAGCAAGTTAATGAAGCCTTACTGTCAATTCAGGCCATACACAATGTCCCATGAGCTGAGGCCTAGTCAGGAACAGCAAGTTAATGAAGCCTTACTGTCAATTCAGGCCATACACAATGTCCCATGAGCTGAGGCCTAGTCAGGAACAGCAAGTTAATGAAGCCTTACTGTCAATTCAGGCCATACACAATGTCCCATGAGCTGAGGCCTAGTCAGGAACAGCAAGTTAATGAAGCCTTACTGTCATTTCAGGCCATACACAATGTCCCATGAGCTGAGGCCTAGTCAGGAACAGCAAGTTAATGAAGCCTTACTGTCAATTCAGGCCATACACAATGTCCCATGAGCTGAGGCCTTGTTAGGAACAGCAAGTTAATGAAGCCTTACTGTAAATTCAGGCCATACACAATGTCCCATGAGCTGAGGCCTAGTCAGGAACAGCAAGTTAATGAAGCCTTGCTGTCAATTCAGGCCATACACAATGTCCCATGAGCTGAGGCCTAGTCAGGAACAGCAAGTTAATGAAGCCTTACTGTCATTCAGGCCATACACAATGTCCCATGAGCTGAGGCCTAGTCAGGAACAGCAAGTTAATGAAGCCTTACTGTCAATTCAGGCCATACACAATGTCCCATGAGCTGAGGCCTAGTTAGGAACAGCAAGTTAATGAAGCCTTACTGTCAATTCAGGCCATACACAATGTCCCATGAGCTGAGGCCTAGTCAGGAACAGCAAGTTAATGAAGCCTTACTGTCAATTCAGGCCATACACAATGTCCCATGAGCTGAGGCCTAGTCAGGAACAGCAAGTTAATGAAGCCTTACTGTCAATTCAGGCCATACACAATGTCCCATGAGCTGAGGCCTAGTTAGGAACAGCAAGTTAATGAAGCCTTACTGTCAATTCAGGCCATACACAATGTCCCATGAGCTGAGGCCTAGTCAGGAACAGCAAGTTAATGAAGCCTTACTGTCAATTCAGGCCATACACAATGTCCCATGAGCTGAGGCCTAGTCAGGAACAGCAAGTTAATGAAGCCTTACTGTCAATTCAGGCCATACACAATGTCCCATGAGCTGAGGCCTAGTCAGGAACAGCAAGTTAATGAAGCCTTACTGTCAATTCAGGCCATACACAATGTCCCATGAGCTGAGGCCTAGTCAGGAACAGCAAGTTAATGAAGCCTTACTGTCATTTCAGGCCATACACAATGTCCCATGAGCTGAGGCCTAGTCAGGAACAGCAAGTTAATGAAGCCTTACTGTCAATTCAGGCCATACACAATGTCCCATGAGCTGAGGCCTAGTTAGGAACAGCAAGTTAATGAAGCCTTACTGTAAATTCAGGCCATACACAATGTCCCATGAGCTGAGGCCTAGTCAGGAACAGCAAGTTAATGAAGCCTTGCTGTCAATTCAGGCCATACACAATGTCCCATGAGCTGAGGCCTAGTCAGGAACAGCAAGTTAATGAAGCCTTACTGTCATTTCAGGCCATACACAATGTCCCATGAGCTGAGGCCTAGTCAGGAACAGCAAGTTAATGAAGCCTTACTGTCAATTCAGGCCATACACAATGTCCCATGAGCTGAGGCCTAGTCGGGAGAATCAAGTTAATGAAGCCTTACTGTCAATTCAGAGTGTAAACAGCTTCCCAGTAAGTGAGGGCTAGTTAGGGAAATCAAGTTAATGAAGCCTTACTGTCAATTTTGGGCGTGGTCTGTGATTTTTTGGGGTGTAAATTTTCTATGTCGTCGATCCGGAAGCTCAAGCTAGTGCAGAACACTGCCGCCCGGCTCCTGTCTGGGGCTCCAACAGGATGCCGCATTACACCAATCTTGCAGGATCTGCACTGGCTTCCAATTGAGCACCGGGTCGCCTTCAAAGTGCTGGTTCTTACCTTCAAGGCCATATACGGCCTGGGGCCAGCGTATCTGAGGGACCGTCTCACCCCATATTGCCCAACGAGATCTCTCCGGTCCGAAGAGGCCAACCTCCTGGTGGTACCTTCTGTCAAATCGGCACATTTAACATCAACCCGCCGGAGGGCGTTTTCTGTGATAGCTCCTACGCTATGGAACGCCCTTCCGGCCGAAACTAGAGCTCTGAGAGACCTCCTCCCCTTCAGACGGGCCTGTAAAACTTATTTGTTTAGGCAGGCCTTCGGGGAGTAGACTGTGCCTGTTATTATAATGCTGCCATTCTTGGATTTTATGTATCTTGTTTTATTTTATTGTTTTATTGCTGTAAATGTGTTTCTAACTGTTGTTTTAACCCCGTGGCGCTGTGCCACTGGCTCTGTGAGCCGCCGCGAGCCCCTGGGAGTCGGCGGCGAAGAAGCCTCAATAAATAAATAAATAAATAAATAAATAAATGTAGAGGCTGGGTGAGTCGTTGGCTGCCCCGGAGGATGCTGGTAAATATAGTTTTTTTTTATTCGTTGTTTTGGGGGCCTTTTAGGTTTTGGGGGGGAAAGTTTCTTTGCTACAAACGTACCTTGCTTGAGGCCTATTTCTGTTGGCAAGTATTGTGTTTCTTCGTTGTATGGTTTCTTTGTTTGAGGTATACATCACATGACGTGAACCCATTTATATAATAGACTGTGCTGCTTTGTTGTTTTCGTTGATGTTATTGTTGGACTTGGCCTCATGTAAGCCGCCCTGAGTCCCCTTGGGGAGATGGTGGTGGGGTATAAATAATTAATATTAATAATAATAATTACTTAGAAACGAAATGCCAGCGCTCCCCAGTTTTGTAACGTCTTCTGAATGGCACACCCCTGGCTCTCAGATGCCGTCCGGAGCCTTTCCCCAGTACGAACCATGCCTTGGGCACTGGGGGACGTGGCTAAAATTAGAAGCAGAGTTTGGCCTTTTTTTGAGAAAGCCGCCCTTGTCCTCCCCGGCTGCGAAACAAGAGCGCCTTTGCCTTTCGCTTTCTTTCCATTCCCCAGAATCGGACAAAGGGCCCTTTTGCACGGCTGCTTCAGAAGCCGCTTGGAGGGCCGCAAAGATGCTTGGAGAGGGACCGCGTGGGAATGGAGGCGGGTGGGACCGAAAGCAACGGATTGGGTGGAAGGAAATGGAGACTCAGCCGGGATCTTGAGAGTCGGGAAGGAGGGAGAGAGCCCATGGATTTATTTTCTTTATACTATTACTTACTTACTTTAGTCCTCTTTGCAGGTTCAATCATTCTATTTATTATTATTAGAGGGACTCTAAATGGATGGCTGGCTGCTTCCGATGCCGAGCACAGCATTCTAGGCCAGTGTTTCCCAACACTAATGTGCCGTGAGCGATCATCAGGTGTGCCGTGGGGAATTGGAACCTCCGATACCCTTTCTTCCCCCTCCTGCCTGCAGTTCTCTCTGGGTGTAGGTGAACTACAACTTCCAAACTCAAGGTCAATTCCCAAGCAAACCCTTTCAGTACTTTCTGTTGGTAATGAGAGTTCAATATGCCAAGTTTGGTTCAATTCCATTGTTGCAAGAGTTCAGGATGCTCTTTGATTGTGTGTTGACTATAAATCCCAGGAACTGTAACTCCCAAATGGCAAGGTCTATTTTCCCCAAACTCCATCTGTGTTCACATTTGGGCATATTGAGTATTCATGCCAAGTTTGGTCCCGATCCAACATTGTTTGAGTCCACAGTGCTCTCTGGATATAGGTGAACTACAACTCCAAAACTCAAAATCAATGCCCACCTTACTCTTATAGTATTTTCTCTTGGTTCTGAGAGTTCTGTGTGGGAAGTTTGTGTCTTTCTGGCATTCCTGCCAGGATATCTACGTAGTGTTCATCGAAACAGGCCCGGGTTTCACACTGAGTGTATAAATACATTGAAAAACATATTAACTATATGTATGACTGTGTTAGGGTGTCATTTTGTGTCATTTTGGTGGGTGGTGTGCCCCAGGGTTTCGTCAATGTAAAAAATGTGCCGCAGCTCAAAAAAGGTTGAAAAACACTGTTCTAGGCAATGTAGTTTAGGGCAAGGCCTTTTGCATTCTCTGCCATAGGGAGCCTCGCCTTCCCAAACTACATTTCCCAGAATGCTGTGTTCTCAATCTCTCACCCGTTAACTTTGTTACTTCCGCCTCCAGCGCCTTCCTAACGGGGATCGGGCCAAAGAGAAAGGATCTGTTTGTGAAGCACTTTATGCTCTCTTTAGGGTTGCCACCTGCCCCGTATTATACGGGACGTCCCGTATTTTTGCTCTGAATTTTGTGTCCCGTATTTTCAGCTCCTGTCCGTATTGACAGGGCAGGGCAGGACGGGTGGCAGCAGGAGGCGAGGCCGGGCCAGCAGCTTCTCCGTGGCGCTTGCACTCGCTCGCTCGCTCGCCTCACACTCACTTGGCTTTACCAAAGTGGCTTAATGCTTATACCGAAAATTAAACGGACCTTGGGAGGCATCCAAATGTTATAGGATTTTAGCAAAATTGATTGGGGAGTGTTTCGATCTCACAGCAGCGTTCGATACAGTCGATCACGATCTTTTGACTCACCGCCTTGCAGGTGCCGGAGTAAGGGGGACAGTCCTTAATTGGTTGTCCTCCTTCTTCCGGAACCGATCGCAGCGAGTGAAGAGGGGCGAGGATGTCTCCGGGGTTCCCCTCTTGTTTGCGGGGTGCCTCAGGGGGCTATCCTCTCCCCTTTGTTGTTTAACATCTACGTCCGACCACTTGCTCGGCTGACTCATACCTTTGGGCCGGAGTGCCACCAGTATGCGGATGACACCCAGCTCGTTCTGGGGATGGAGGGCCGGCCCGGATCCATACCCGATAATTTCCATCGCTCCCTCGAGGCCGTTACTGGATGGCTGCGAGCCAGTAGGTTGAGGGTGAATCCGGCCAAGACGGAGATCCTGTAATTGGGTCGCCCGGGGGGGGGGGGTGGAGATCCAACTTCCTTCCCTGGACGGCGTGGCACTATGCCCGTCGACTACAGTAAAAAGTCTTGGCGCCACCTTAGACACTCAGCTGACGATGGAGTCACATGTCTCCACCGTCAGTGGAGTAGCTTTTCTCCATCTCTGACCTCTCCAGCCGTGGCCTAGCCACAGTGGTCCAAGCCACGGTCATCTCAAGACTAGACTACTGTAATGCTCTGTACGTTGGTCTGCCTTTGCTGGTGATCCAGAAACTGAAACTGGTCCAAAATGCAGCAGCTGGACTGCTGGCTGGTGCCTCGCGGATTAGTCATATAACACCTATTTTGCGCGAGCTGCACTGGTTACCAGTGGAATGCCGGATCCCTTTCAAGGTGTTGGTCTTGACCTTTAAGGCCTTGAACGGTTTGGGGCCAGCGTACCTCTGGGACCGCCTCATCCCATACTGTCCCACTAGGCCGCTGCAATCGGAATCCTCCTAGCTCCTGGAAGTTCCCAGCTTTAAAAGATACCACCTCACTACCACCAGACGGAGGGCATTTTTGGTAATTGCCCCCTGTGATGAGGTGGTTATTTATATGTTAATCACATGTTTGTTTATGTGTTTGGGAGGGACATTCTTTAGAAGCTACAGAGAGTGAGCAGTAGAATGTTCGCAGCAGCAAGCTTTAGGCAGAGGCTGTTGCCATGACAACAGAGGCCACTCTGGCTTTAGAATGTTCAGTTTGAATCTGACAGTTGGAGAATGTCAGTTGGCCAGCAGATGTGACCAGAGTTAGTCAGGAATTGACAGTTGCTGAAGCTGCAAGCTGTGTGTAGGAGCTGCAGTGTGCAGTTCAGTTCTGTGTGTGGGTTGAGGGAAACCCAAGTGTGTGGGACAGAGTTTAGTCCCAGGGTTGAGAGTAACCCAGTATTAAGTAGTTACTTGTGTGTAACTGTATCAGGGGAATTTAAAACCCCCAGTGTTATATTGTTGAAACCTTGAAGTTTGTACCTCTTCGGAGATCTTTTGAAACCACCTAAGCTTTGAGCCCATTTGTGTAAAATAAACTGTTAAACACTTTCAACAAAACATCTGTGGAAGTCGTTTATTCACAAAGACCCTCACATCTAGTGGTCAAGCATTGACAAATGGTGGCAGCAAGTTAATTAATAATAAAGAAAGGAAAACCGTTGATAATTGGTAGCAGTGGTCAGTCGTCCACAGTGAATCCAGTCCTACCGTGTTTCCCCAAAAGTATGACACCCCCGATTGTAAGACGTATTGGGGGTGTCAGAGGGGTCGGCTTATATAAGCCGTACCCGAAAGTAAGACGTACTGCGGGAGGCATGGCGTGGCTTCCTGGCTGGGCGACAAGAGGCTCCCAAGGGGCCGGAATCCTCCTCCTCTTCCTTCCAGCGGCGCCTTCCATCTTCCTCCTCTTCCTCCCAGCGGCGCCTTTCCCTCTCGCCAGTTCCGCCCCCTCCCTTCAGTGAAGGGAGGAGGCGGACCCCGCCGGCGAGAGGGAAGACGGCGCCGCCGGAAGTCCCGCCCCGCAGGGTGACTCAGGCGTCTTTCCCCGCCGCCCCACTCGCCCGTGCTCCAAACACGAGCGGGACGGCAGCGCGCCTGAGTCGCCCTGGGGGGGGACTCCACAGCGCTCTTCCCTCTCGCCCGGCGGCGGGAGTCCGCCCCTCCTCCCTTCACTGAAGGGAGGGGCTGGAACCGCGAGAGGGAAAGGCGCCGCTGGGAGGAAGAGGAGGAGGATGGAAGGCGCCGCTGGAAGGAAGAGGAGGAAGAGGAGGAGGATTCCGGGCCCCTTTTGAGCCCCTCTGGGAGCCTCTCGTCGCCCAGCCAGGAAGCCACGCCATGCCGCCCGAGGTACGTCTTACTTTCGTCTTACTTTTTTCGGTACCGTCGCCCAATATAAGACGTGCCCGAAAGTAAGCCGTAGTGGGATTTTGGGGTCAAAAGAAAGTAAGACGCTGTCTTACTTTCGGGGAAACACGGTAGGTTTGGAACCTGTTTACACCCCCATTTTGTGGAATGCGCTGCCTTCCAAGGTCAGGGCTCTCCCTGACCTGATAGCATTCCGGAAGGCGTGCAAAACCATCTTGTTTCGCCAGGCCTTCGGTGTGTAATAGCTGCAGATCTGGGTTCCATTGCATATTAATGTTATGCTTGGCTTTGTTGAGACACCTAACTGTCTCCTCCCCTGTTTAGGGTGTTTTAATGTGTTTTAATGGCTCAAGGAGGATCGGCGCTGCTCGTGTTATTGGACCTCACGGCAGCGTTTGATACTGTCGGTTACGATCTCTTGACCCACCGCCTTGCCGGGTCTGGGGTAAGGGGGATGGCTTTAAACTGGCTGTCCTCCTTCCTCCGGAACCGGACACAGCGAGTGAGGAGGGGCGAGGTGGTCTCCGAGGCTTCCCCACTAATTTGTGGGTTTCCCCAGGGGGCCATACTCTCTCCTCTATTATTTAACATCTACATGCGACCACTTGCCCAGCTGGTGCGCAGCTTTGGGCTTGAGTGTCATCAGTACGCTGACGACACTCAGCTCATTTTGAGGATGGAGGGACAACCCGACTCTGTACCCGATAATCTCCATCTTTGCCTTGAAGCCGTCACTGGATGGCTGCGAGCCAGTAGGTTGAAGGTGAATCCAGCGAAGACGGAGATCCTGTGGCTGGGTCGCCCGGGAGGTGGGGGCTTCCACCTTCCGACACTGGACGGCGTGACTCTATGTCCGTCGCCTTCAGTAAAAAGCCTTGGAGTCTATCTGGACACTCGGCTGCGTTTTTCCATCTCCGCCAGGCTCGGAGGCTGGCCCCCTACCTATCCCGACGCGACCTGGCTACGGTGATCCAACAACGGTCATCTCGAGATTGGACTACTGTAACGCTCTCTACATTGGCCTGCCTCTGTCGGTGACCCGGAAACTCAAGCTAGTGCAGAACGCTGCAGCCCATGTACTCACAGGCACACCTGTGGGACACCGTATCACACCTGTCTTGCAGGAACTGCACTGGCTGCCTCTTGAATTCCGGATCACCTTCAAAGTGCTGGTTATGACCTTTAAGGCCTTGTATGGTCTGGGGCCAGTGTACCCGCGGGACCACCTGACCCCATACTGTCCCACGAGATCACTGAGATCCGAGGACCAAGGCCTTCTCCTCATCCCGAGCGCCAAAGCCTATCGTCTTACGTCGACGAGAAGAAGGGCATTCTCCATCATTGCCCCTACGCTCTGGAATTCCTTGCCGCCGGAGGTCAGGTCACTCCGTGACCTTCTGGAAAGCATGTAAAACCTGGCTTTTTCGGCAAGCTTTCAATTGCTGAGTCAGTCTAGCCATGTCTGCTAGCCTTAGTACTGTTGCTTTAATGTAATATTTTAATGTTTACCACTGTATTTTAGCACTCAATGTATACATGTTGTTTGCGTCTCCTGGATTGTCAGCCGCCCCGAGCCACCAGGGAGTGGCGGCAAAGAAGTCGGACAAATAAATAAATAAATAAAGTGTTTTATTGCTTTTAAACTGTGTGATTCTAGTGCTGTGAGTCGCCCCGAGCCGCTTGGGAGTGGCGACCCAGAAATGCAAAATAATAAATAAATAATAAATAAATAAATATATCCCTCCCGGCCTTTCCTGCATGTTTCTAATACCGATTATTCAAAGCGCATGAATCTAACACATCTAACCAACTGTGGTTTACGATACCGTGTTTTCTGCCAGCGGGACTCACTTCATGGAGGAAGAGGGCGGGGCGCGAGGGGCCTTCTCAGCGTGAGGCGCTGCCCGGAGGGAGTCCTTCTTGGCCCCAGGGTTTGTGGCGTCCCTTGCACCATCCGTTTCTTCTTCCAGCGAGGAACGATGCTCACCCGAATCCAGCCGTTCCAAACTCAGGGCTGCCGGCAATGACTTGAAGCTGCTGTAGCTGGGGGCAAGAAAGGCAACGGCTGAGCAACCGGCACAAGAGCGTGAAGAGCAGTTTCCTCTTGCCTGAGCTGACTGGGAAGCAGGGGCGGTCTACGGTAATTTTATATGGTAAGCGAACATTATTTTGCCCCCCCCCCCCATGTAAAACAAATATACAATTATAATATCACAATACCATTAGTAGTATTAGTATCAATGTATATACTACTAGCTGTGCCCTTTTTAGGAGATGCGAGAAAGTCCAATCATCCACGGTGTGCCCTCCTCTAAACTGCAGTTGGATGGAGTGTGGGTCATGGGGGCATGGTGTGCCAAGTTGGGTCTTTATTGGTCTTGGTTCTGGGCCACAGTGGTCTGTGGGGAATGATGGGTTTTGAAGTACTACAAATCCCATTTTCCATGGTGGTACTTCAAGTCCCATCATGCATGGTCGGGGCTCTGTGTGCCAAGGTAGGTTACTGTAAATTCAGGCCATACACAATGTCCCATGAGCTGAGGCCTAGTTAGGAACAGCAAGTTAATGAAGTCTTACTGTCAATTCAGAGCGTAAACAGCTTCCCAGTAAGTGAGGGCTAGTTAGGGAAATCAAGTTAATGAAGTCTTACTGTCAATTCAGAGCGTAAACAGCTTCCCAGTAAGTGAGGGCTAGTTAGGGAAATCAAGTTAATGAAGTCTTACTGTCAATTTAGAGCGTAAACAGCTTCCCAGTAAGTGAGGGCTAGTTAGGAAATCAAGTTAATGAAGTCTTACTGTCAATTCAGAGCGTAAACAGCTTCCCAGTAAGTGAGGGCTAGTTAGGGAAATCAAGTTAATGAAGCCTTACTGTCAATTCAGAGCGTAAACAGCTTCCCAGTAAGTGAGGGCTAGTTAGGAAATCAAGTTAATGAAGCCTTACTGTCAATTCAGAGCGTAAACAGCTTCCCAGTAAGTGAGGGCTAGTTAGGGAAATCAAGTTAATGAAGCCTTACTGTCAATTCAGAGCGTAAACAGCTTCCCAGTAAGTGAGGCCTAGTTAGGGAAATCAAGTTAATGAAGTCTTACTGTCAATTCAGAGCGTAAACAGCTTCCCAGTAAGTGAGGGCTAGTTAGGGAAATCAAGTTAATGAAGCCTTACTGTCAATTCAGAGCGTAAACAGCTTCCCAGTAAGTGAGGGCTAGTTAGGGAAATCAAGTTAATGAAGCCTTACTGTCAATTCAGAGCGTAAACAGCTTCCCAGTAAGTGAGGCCTAGTTAGGAAATCAAGTTAATGAAGTCTTACTGTCAATTCAGAGCGTAAACAGCTTCCCAGTAAGTGAGGGCTAGTTAGGAAATCAAGTTAATGAAGCCTTACTGTCAATTCAGAGCGTAAACAGCTTCCCAGTAAGTGAGGGCTAGTTAGGGAAATCAAGTTAATGAAGCCTTACTGTCAATTCAGAGCGTAAACAGCTTCCCAGTAAGTGAGGGCTAGTTAGGAAATCAAGTTAATGAAGCCTTACTGTCAATTCAGAGCGTAAACAGCTTCCCAGTAAGTGAGGGCTAGTTAGGAAATCAAGTTAATGAAGTCTTACTGTCAATTCAGAGCGTAAACAGCTTCCCAGTAAGTGAGGGCTAGTTAGGGAAATCAAGTTAATGAAGCCTTACTGTCAATTTTGGGCGTGGTCTGTGATTTTTGGGGTGTAAATTTTTCGGTTGGAAGTGATTTGGGTGTTTGTGTTGGGGATTGGCTCAGGCCTTTTCCTTATTCTGTTTTGGCAGTTTATTATGGATCGGAATTTTCATGTTGGCTGGCCAGTGCAGCAGTTATGCAAATCCGCCCTTATTAGCAGCCAATCATGTTGTTCAGAATGTAGAGGCTGGGTGAGTCTTTGGCTGCCCCGAGGATGCTGGTAAATGTAGTTTTATTTTTTACTCGTTGTTTTGGGGGCCTTTTAGGTTTTGGGGGGGAAAGTTTCTTTGCTACAAACGTACCTTGCTTGAGGCCTATTTCTGTTGGCAAGTATTGTGTTTCTGCCTTGTATGGTTTCTTTGTTTGAGGTATACATCACATGACGTGAACCCATTTATATAATAGATTATTTATTTATTTATTTCCGGCATTTTACCCCGCTCTTCTCAACCCCCGAGGGAGGGGGGACTCAGAGTGGCTTCCAAAAAGGCACAATTCGATGCCCACACAGTAAAACACATAAAACACAGTATAAAACCCCCCAAAACATTACACATTAAAATACAATTACATCAACATATCATACACATTCATTTAAGTTTTAAAAAAAAGGTGCTGCCTTGTGCTAGTGTGCAAACGCCTGGTCCCATAGCCAGGCTTTTACTTTTTTTCCTGAATGTCAGGAGGGATGGAATTGATCGTACGTCACTAGGGAGCGCATTCCACATATGGGGAGCCACCACCGAGAAGGCCGTCTCCCTCGTCCCCACCAGCTGCATTTGAGAAGTCGGCGGGAGCGAGAGCAGGGGGGTGGGATGCTCCCTGTATGTAGCTCCCGTTAGTAGCCTGGCTGCTGCCCGTTGGACTAGTTGTAATTTCCGAACTGTCTTCAAAGGCAGCCCCACGTAGAGCGCGTTGCAGTAATCTATTTGGGATGTGACCAGAGCGTGGACGACCGTAGCCAGATCAGACTTCCCAAGGTACGGGCGCAGCTGGCGCACGAGTCTTAACTGTGCAAAAGCTCCCGTGGCCACCGCCGAGACCTGGGTTTCCAGGCTCAGCGATGAATCCAGGATCACTCCCAAGCTGCGAACCTGCGTCTTCAGGGGGAGTGTCACCCCATCCAACACAGGCTGTGACCCTATGCCCTGTTCGGCCTTGCGACTGACCAGGAGGACCTCTGTCTTGTCTGGATTCAGTTTCAATTTATAGTACATACTCATACTATATTATACCATAATTATATTATACTACATTGCAATATAATTATATTATAATATATTGACATTATAATATAATATAACATTCCATTATATTATTAATATTATTATAAAATGATAAATAAAATTATTTATTTCAATAAAATTATCCTCTACTAAATATTTTCATGACTCCTATAAAATTCAAGTAACCCAAAATAAAGTAAAATAAAATATTATATATTACTATTTGCCTGCGCAGTTGCGCCTGTCTCTCCTTGATGCTCCCGGCCGGCGTGCGCGTGGGGAGGTGGGCGGATGTGGTAGGGTTCACACGTGATTGGGCCTGGCGAGGGAGTTTGCCTCAGCGCGCGGCGGCTACTTCCGGTGGCAGCTGCCAGGAGGCAATACGCCGCCAATACCCCTTTGGCTCCGCTCCCCTCTCCCTTTGTCTCCGCCCCCTGCCTGCCCAATTGGGTCACCGTATTCGGCGGCAGGGCGGAGACAAAGGGGGAGGGGAAGCACTCCTTGCCTGCCCGATAGGGAGTGCCTTGCTTACAGGCTTCTGCACACAGGAGCTACTGGGCATGCGCGGAGGTTTTCGTGCATGCGCAGTTGCTCCTGCGCCAACTTCAGCTCCGGAGCAACTGCACCTGCGCAAAACCTCCGCGCATGCCCAGAAGCAGCGTCGAAGCGCACAAGGCCGGGGTCCAAAGGCAGGCAGCCATGGCGCTGCCTGAAGAACCCGGCGCCCCTTCCCAAATGGCGCCCCAAGCGGCCGCTTACTTGGCCTACCTGTAGGACCGCCCCTGCTGGGAAGACCGCGTCTGCCTCCCTCAGCCTCCCAATGAACTGAATGCAAACTAGTTCGCAGTAGCAAAAGGAAGCGGACCGCAAAGAGGGATAGTGGACGGAGGAGAGACACACCGAGGCGTCCCATTCATTTATTTACAGCGTTTATGTTCCGCCCTTCTTCTCGCCCCGCAGGCGGATTGCAATGTACACATACACGGCAAACATTCAATGCCATGGACACACAGCATATATAGGCAGACACTCTGAGGCTATTTAACATTCCAGCTTCAGGGCACCAGGGGAGCTGTCGCTTCCTCATTCTTTGCATACTTCCTGGAGATTTTTATGGCCTTGTAAATAAGTTAAATTAGCCTCCCCACAAAGTGGTGCCTACATTTCCTACTTGGCAGATGCCACTGTCTTTGGGGCTGCAAAGGTCGACAGTAGGCTACACAATTTTGGTCGGGAGCTCACTCGGACCCAGGCTGGCTTCGAACTCATGACCTTTCAGTCAGTAGGGATCTTAATTGCAGCTGACCGACGCCAGGGGAAAGGAAGCCTGGGCGGTTTGGACGAGGCTTTCCCAACCCTTTCTGAAAATGGCGGCGCCAGCTTCAAAATGGCGAATTCACTTCCTGGTTGCTTAAAGCGCTTCAAAACCGTTTCGAAAGTGAATTAAATCCCAATTGAATACGACTTTTGGCGCATTTCCGACAAACCCAACCAGGCCTGGTAGGTGGGTCCCAAACCATTCAGGGCTTTACAGGTGATGACCGGCACCTTGAACTGGGACCGGGAGGTGAACGGCAGCCAGCGGAGCTCCTTCGAGGCGGAAAGGGCGGGATGTAAACACTGTAAATAAGCCAAGGCACTCCATGGCTTGCACCAACATCTACCGTGAATCCGTCCTTCTCCAAATTGGTTCGCTTACTGCCTCAGGAGGTGGTCAAAGTCCTTCTCCACCTGGAGCCGCATATGGCGAAGAGGCTCTGGAAGGCCTTCCTCGGACATCTCGTCGCTGACCGAGCTCACCTCCACGTCCACCTGGACCCGGTAGCGGCCCTTTCCCAAGTCGGAGACCTGAAGAGCAAACAGCGTTGGGAACCATTCATCCTCCAGATGTGTTGGACCACAACTCCCACCGTCCTTGAGTGCTACCGTATTAGCCCATGGTGGTACAAGGGGGGTCATCTGCAATGCCAAAGGTCATTCATCCCTGCCATTAGAAAATATTCTGAATTCTCAACTAGATTCAGTCTTGAACGTCAATGGACAGAAAGGTGGAAAGACTCAGGGAAGCGTACGCTCCGCCCCCCTCTGGCTTCCGCTCTACCAGCAGCTTCCCCAGGCTTGAGGATGGCAGGGCCAAGCCAGTGGTGGCATAGCTAGCACAGGGCTGGCTTGGCACTGCCATCCTCAACCAGGAGAAGCTGCCGGGAGCTCCAAAGCCAGAGGGGAGGGGCGGGTGCGGCCTGGCTCCGCCCCCTCTGGCTTCAGCTCTACCAGCAGCTTCTCCAGGCTTGAGGATGGCAGTGCCAAGCCAGCCTTGTGCTAGCTATGCCACCACTGGCTTGCCATTGCCATCCTCAAGCCCGGAGGAGCTGCTGGGAGAGCTGAAGCCACAGGGGGCGGAGCCAGGCCTATATTTGGGTCGGCTTATAATTGAGTATATACGGTAATTAGGAAAAGACATTTACAACCCAGGAACAAAAATTGTGTTACATAGTGTTACCCCTACAATAGCCCTGGGTATAGACGCATGAGAGGGTTAGAGGACTCGTAGCAGGAAAGCTTTTGGTGCAAACGCGGCATTGCAATCCACCTCAGGATATGGCGTGCGGGCAGCCGGGACCGGAGCCTGAAGAGATGGAGTCGGCGACCCCACTGGCGCCTCCGGGTTCTGTCCAGGAATGTGGGTGGGCGAGGCAGTGGTTGGCACTGGGTGGCTCTGGTGGAAGGCAGCCGGCCCCAGCCTCTCCTCCAGCTCTCCCAGGCGCACCTCCAGGTGGAAGATCTCTCCCTCCACCAGGCTGGGAAACAGGCCCAGGAGGCCACGAGAGAGGAGAGACGTCCCTAAGTGGGTTAAGTGGTTCTCTCTGCCCTTCCTCCTTCCCTCCTTTTTCTCCCTCCGTCTTCCCTTCCCTTCCACCCTTTCCTCCTTCCTCCCTTCCCTCTTTCCCTCTCTCCTTCCTTCCTTCCCTGTTATCTTCCCTTCCTTCTCCCTTCCCTCCCTCTTTCCCCCTCCCTCCAGTCCCTTCCACTCTTTCGTCCTTCCTTCTTTGCCTGCCTTTCCTTCCTTCTCTCTTCCCTTCCCTCTTTCTCCTTCTTTCCTTTCCACCCTTTCGTCCTTTCTTCCCTCTTTCTCCTTCCTTCCTGTCTTCCTTCCTTCCCTTATGTCTTTCCTTCTCTCTTTCCTCCTTCCCTCCCTCTTCATTCCCTTCCACTCTTTCGTCCTTTCTTTCCTCTCTCTTCCCTTCCTTCCATCCTTCCTCTCCACCCTTTTGTCTTTCCTTCCTTCTCTTTCCTTCCTCCTTGCCTCCCTCCCTCTATTCCTCTTTTTCTTTCCATCCTTCCTCTCCTCCTTTTTGTCTTTCCTTCTCTCTTCCCTCCATTCCCTTCCACCCTTTCGTCCTTTCTTCCTTCTCTCTTCCCTTTCTTCCATCCTTCCTCTCGACCCTTTCGTCCTTCCTTCCTTCTCTTTCTCCTTCCTTCCTTCCTTCCTTCTTCCCTTCCCTTCCTTCCACCACCGAGCAGCTAGTCCCCCTATCAGGGAGTGCCGACATGTTTGCCCATGTGATAAGTACATACCGATGGGGGTCAAAATCCCCGGCTGGTCCTTGTGGCTCCTGCCTCGCCCGGTGCTGATCTCGGGCCTGCTGGTAGG
>JARBWK010001301.1:0-19944 GCA_030556195.1 Anolis apletophallus | reverse complement strand
CCAAGCCTGTTACAAACCTGATCCAATGACTGATCAACACCAAACCTGGCACACAGAGCCCTCATGACCCACTCTACATCCTGGTGCAGTTTTGTGTGAGACGGACCACGGATGATGGGACTTGAAGTACCTTCATTCACTTCCTAAAAACAATGCAACCCTCATCCATTCACCAATACAGACCAAACTTAGCACACAGAGCCCCCATGACCCAATCTACATCCTACTACACTTTGGGGGAGGGTGGACCAGAGATGATGGGACTTGCACTACCTTCAGTAATTTCATGATACCACTGCAACTCCCAATAATGATGGATCAAGACCAAACTTGGCACACAGAGCCCCCCCATGACCCACTCTACATCCTACTGCACTTCTCAAATCACCCGGCACCGCTGTCCCGGCTAGTTGTATAAATAAGATATGGTTTCTCCCAGGGTTGTCCGTGATTTGACCATCAGGCATGAAGCCTAGACATACATGTCTTTGATATTATTTACGGTATGTAATACTGCCTTTCCTGGTGTGCATTCTAATTTGAGCTTGATGCATAATTTGCTAATGCATATTATTGTTAATTCTTAGCAAATTCAAGGGTATTTCACCCATTACCTGCATTGTCCCGGGTCCAGAAGAAGCCTACGCATTGGCGAAACGATTTTGGCGCCTGGATACCTAGAATCGTCGACCCACCTAAGCCTGCAGACGGACTCCATTTGGAAATTAGTTTGTTTTGAACTTTGTGCGATTACTGCTTCCACGGACCTTCCGTGTGGACTTGTATCTTAGAACTTTATTTCACCTGTTCTGCTTTGCTTTGCTTTAAGGGACCTTGACGCGTAAGTACGCGATTGGGAAAACATTCCCTCATTTAGCCATTTGTGGCTTGCAATTGTATATCTTTGCCATTTGTGGCTTTATATCGCTTATGTTCGCTATTTCTAGCGGTATTTTGTATATGTGTTCTGAGCTAAGTGTTAATGTGTATATCAGTGTTTCCCAACCTTTTTTGAGCCGCGGCACACTTTTAACATTAAAAAAATCTGGGGGCACACCACCAACCAAAATGACACAAAATGACACTCTAACACAGTAAAGAACAGCTGGGGGATGGTGGCCTGCTGGGAGCAGCTGCTGGGAGTGCCGAAGCTGGGGGAGGAGCCAGGCCGCGCCAGTGCCAAGCCAGCGGTGGCAGAGCCAGCACAATACTGGCTTGGCACTGTCCCCTCAAGGCTGGAGCAGCTGCTGGGAGTGCCGAAACCGTGGGAGGGAGCGGAGCCAGGCAGCGCCATGCCCCGCCCCCTCTCCCTGGCTCCAGCTCTCCCAGCAGCTGCTCCAGCCTTGAGGGGGCAGTGCCAAGCCAGCGGTGGCAGAGCCAGCACAATACTGGTTTGGCACTGTCCCCTCAAGGCTGGAGCAGCTGCTGGGAGTGTCGAAACCGTGGGAGGGGGCGGAGCCAGGCAGCGTCATGCCCCGCCCCCGGCTTCAGGTCTCCCACAGAGGAGAAGCATGAGCGGTGGATGGGCTTCAATAGGCGGGGCTCCTCCGCGCGGCTTCAGCGAGCGAGGGGTGAGAGTCGTAGCGGGAGTCATGGCGGATTGGAGGCTGGCTGGGAAATGGCCGAAGGAGACGGCGCCCTGGCCCCTTCTTCTTTTTCTTCGCCACCACTCGGCCCTTCCTCCTCCTCTCCCAAGCAGCAGGAGTTCAGCAGGAGAAGGGGGGAAGGAAGGGGGGCAGAGAGCTTTTCTCGCGGTACACCTGATGATCGCTCACGGCACACTAGTGTGCCACGGCACACTGGTTGAGAAACACTGGTGTATATAACACAATACATGTTGTTTAAATGCATTATTAGCGTGATTCAATGCTGTAGCTCTATTGTTGTTTACTAGTGTGTAATAGGAGCCACCAACCCCCCTTAACTGGTTTCCAACAGATCTCACAACCTCTGGGGATGCCTGCCATAGAAGCAGGCGGAACATCAGAAGAGAATGCTTCTGGAACATGGCCAAACAGCCAGGAAAACTCACAGCAACCAAATCCAAGATGTACTGGCAAATGCATACACAATACAGAGCTATGCATGATGAATACTTCCAAGACAATGGCCAGCCATGCACAGCGCACATTCAGGCACAATTTCAGCACATGAGCAACTCTACTTCTACAACCTTGCCTTTTGCTTCTTCTTTAAGCAAAACCTAGTGTGGGCAAAGCCCCAATAAAATGCCAAACAAAGATTCCAGTGATCAAAACCAGATTCAGATTATCAACAGCAAGAAGAAATGAAAGATCACATGCGCCTTCCAACAGCTGCCGCGTTGGCTCCCCGGGCATGACAAGGCATCACTTCACAGGCAAAGCCTTGGGCAGGGAGCATGCCGTCCGCTTCCCAAGCGAGGACACAAACCAGGTTTGCCTGCTGTGGGTTTTATACAATTCTCTCCCCATGTTCTAGGAGCCGTCAGCAATTTGCAAGATGTACGTGCCTTTTTGGAGAAACCAAGTGGCGAGGAAACAACGGGAACATTTTAAAATGTGAAGAATGTGGATGAACAGGTCCGGAAGTTCCTTGAGAAGTCAGAGCTGGCTGCGGTGACACATGACTTTGGATTGATGCAATCTAGATAGACAAAGTTTTGGCAGGAGGCCAGCTTAGACTCCAAGGCCCAACTTTCCTGAGAAGGTACCCCACCAGGGCCGGTTCGTCCATTAGGCAGACTACGCAGGCGTGTAGGGCGACATCACCCGGAGGGGCGTCACCACCTGGGAGGGGCGGTCGCCACCTGGGAGGGGCGCCCGGCTCCGCCCGTGCCGCCCGCACCGCGCTGCCCCGCCCCCGCCGCTTGCGCCAGCCAGGCCTTCGCAGCCGGCCCTGCGACCCGCACTGTGCTGCCGCGCCAGCCGGGCCTTTCTTAGGGCGGTCCCGCCACCTAAGGCGCTCCGGCGCCTCTGCATGCACGGACGCCCAGCTCCGTGCATGCATACTGGCTCCAGAGCGCACCTCCTGCTTTGGAGTCAGTGCATGTGTGCGCAGTTTTGCGCATGCGCACTGGGCTCCAAAGCGGGAGGTGCGCTCTGGAGTCAGTGCGCGTGCGCACAGATTGGCGCATGCGCACTGGGCTCCCCTTGGGAGCAACTGGGGGGGCGCAAAAAATTTTTTGCGTACCCCCCGGGAACAGGTAGGTCCGCCCCTGTCCCCCACAATATTGAGTGCTGATATTCAGGGGTCAACGGAGTTGCACTATTAGAACTCTTCTCCAAACCTCTCGAATGCTCCTCCCGAAGGCGTCACTCCGAGGCTGGGCGTCCGGCGGGTCAAAGGGGTGGATGGAAGTGAGGCTGCCTCCAAAGTGTTTTCCCCCAAAGCCTTGGGTTTCCCCTGCTTTTGCTGGACGGCCAGTTCCTGGCGCCGATCTCTGGCCTCATCCTTGAGCCGCTGGACAGACTCCAGGAGAGTCTCTTTCTCGTCCAGTTCGCTCTCCAGGAAGGCGTTGCACTCAATGGCCTGGTTCAACCGCTGCTCAAAGTCTCCCAAGGACATGATGGTGGCCCTCTTGGCCCACTCCAAGTCGTCATTGGATTGCTCCAATTCGCGGGTGTATTTCTGCAGCTGGTCCTAGATGGCTTTCGTCTGGGCCAACTCCTCCTCCAGCACTGAGATCTGGTGGTAGCCTTCTGAGTGTTGGGACGTGATCTTCTCCTTCACGGCCTCGATCTCCTCCTGGAGGCAATGGTTCTCCGAAAGCAGGTCCTGGTTCTGGGTCTCCATTTGCTGCAACGGTATCTCTAGTTCTGCTTCATACTTCCGGCTGCCTAGGTTTGCTTTTGGACATTTTTCAGAAGCTCCAGCAATTCCAAAATGCTGTGACCGAAGGTGTCTTGGAGCTGGTTACATCTCTGCAATACAGAAATCACGAGCTAGTAAGACTCTGGCTGTACTGACATTGCTAGTCTATCTAACAGCGCGGTCTGATCTATCTAGCTATCTATCTATCTAGCTATCTAGTTATCTAGCTATCTAGTAGGCATGAGAAAAAAGTCCAAAAGAAATATGATTCTATGCTATCTATCTAGCTAACCAGGAAGTAGACTTCTTTACGGTCCTTGAGGCCAACAATCTAGCTATCTAGCTATCTAGCTATCTATCTTCAGCTTCTTCTTTTCCCCGCATTTCTAACTGGAAGTGACGCTAGGCTGCATTCTGCTAGTCCTCCTCTTTCCTGCTCTATCTATCTATCTGGCTAGATCTATCTGGCTAGGTCTTCAACTCCCACCATTCCTCAGCCTAGGCCTCTTCCTTTTCCTCTCAGCTATCTTGGCTATCTATCTCCTCCCTCCTTATCTATCTCCCTCCCTCCCTCTTTCCTATTTGCTATCTATCTTTTTGCTATCTTTAGCTATCTAGCTATCTATCTACTAACAAATATCTTTTAGCTATCTATCTTTTTTTGGGTTCAGCTATCTATCTAGCTATCTATCTAGCTATCTAGCTATCTATCTAGCTATCTAGCTATCTAAACAAAAAAATCCCCACAAAATTTGCAAACTTGGCGTTCGATTAAATGTCCTTTGACCAGTAGCTGGCCACTTGGAGTGCCCCTGGTGTTGCCATAAGAAGGTCCTCCATTGTGCAGGGCTCAGGTTGCATTGCAATAGGTGGTCTGTGGTCTGCTCTTCTTCGCACTCGCATGCCGTGGGCTCCACTTTGTGCCCCCTTTTTCTGAAGGTTGGTTCTGCATCTCGTGGTGCCAGAGCACACTCTGTTCAGCGCCTTCCAAGTCGCCCAGTCCTCTGTGTGCCCAGGAGGGAGTCTCTCATCTGGTATCAGCCATGGATTGAGGTTCTGGGTTTTCGCCTGCCACTTTTGGACTCTCGCTTGCTGAGGTGTTCCAGCGAGTGTCTCTTTAGATCTTAGAGAACTTTCTTGATTTAAGTCATTGGTGTGCTGGCTGATATCCGAACAGCAGATGTCACTGCCTTGGTCCTTTCACTATTGGTTGATACTTCCCGGCAGATGCCAGGTGGTGCAATACCAGCTAAATAGTGTAATTTCTCCAGTGGTGTAGGGCACAGGTACCCCGTCATCAGGCCCGGATTACCCATAAGGCCAACCTAGGCCATGGCCTAGGGGCGCAAGCCGAGGGGAGTGCAGATCACGGACCAAAAAAATTGTTGTTGCAGCCCCTGAGGGCGAAACATCAGGAGGGAGCTTCTGCGAGGAAACGTGGCCAGGCGGTCCCCCACCACCCGCCTCCCAGGGGACCTCCACCCGGGAGGACGGGAGTCGCCCACACGAGAGGCTGTGGCCAGCGGAGAAGGGGAGGGGGCGGCCCCGCGGGGATCCTCTTCTCCCCTGCCCCCCCCTCAGGCCCTCCTTCCCAGGCCCCGCCCTCCATTCCACTCTCCCTTCCACCCTTCCTTCCCTCCCAGAAGCCTCAGCTGCCGTGGCCAAAGGACCGTGGATTCCGGGGGGTGGAGTCCGAGGAAAGCGGGAGGGAGAGAGGGAGAGAAGGAGGGGGGCGCTCTCTCCCCCCAGTGTCTGTCTGTCTGTCTCTCTCTCAGAGCAGCAGCAGCAGCTCAGGCCCACCGGGGGGGGGAGAAGGAGGGAGGAGAAGATAAGGTTTTATTTTTAGTGTGGGTCTGAGTGATGTGTGCGTGGGTGGGGGGTGCAGTAGAGACTGGCTTAAAGGGGGCGTAATTTCAAAGTGTGGCCTAGGGCGCAAAAAGGTGTTAACCCGGGCCTGCCCGGGATGATGTGGCATGTCTTATGAAGAGCCACGTCCACTGTTAGTGTGGTGAGATATGTTCCAAACTGGGCATGCATACTCAGCATCAGAGTAGCAGAACGCAAGGGCAGATGTCTTCACTGTATCTGGTTGTGAAACCCAGGTTGTGCCAGTCAGCTTTCATATGATATTGTTTCCAGCGACATTGCTAGTAATGTCTTTAAAAACCCTGCACTGCTTTGGTCCAGACATCTGAAAGGCCTCATCTCTCTATGTAAGTTAGCCTGAGTCCTGAGGTCCTCAAGGGATGGGCTTCAAAAAGATTCTGGTGCTGTATCAGAAAGGTCCAGGCATAACATACGTGTGGGTTCTATAATATTAAATGGCATGCCCAGGAGCACAGCGTGATGTTCCTAATCACAACTACAAGTACATCCCTGCCGTAATATGAGCTGTTAAATTGATAAGGTTTTCCTAGTGTCTTCCTCTGAAGTAAGCTATGTTAGATAGAAGTGGCAAAGCATTTCTAGTCACAGAAAATACTGCTTGAGGAACATATGGATTGTTGATAGTACCTGGGTGTGATGAGGGGGTTATTTATATGTTAATCACATGTTTATGTATTTAGAAGGAACATTCTTTAAAAGCTGCAGAGAGTGAGCAGTGGAATGTTCGCAGCAGCAAGCTGTAGGCAGAGGCCGTTGCCATGACAACAGAGGCCACTCTGGCTTTAGAATGTTCAGTTTGAATCTGACAGTTGGAGAATGTCAGTTGGCCAGCAGCTGTGACCAGAGTTGGTTAGGAATTAGTTGTTGCTGAAGCTGCAAGCTGTCTGTAGGAGCTGCAGTGTGCAGTTCAGTTCTGTGTGTGGATTGAGGGGAACCCAAGTGTGTGGGACAGAGTTAGTCCCAGGGTTGAGAGTAACCCAGTATTAAGTAGTTACTTGTGTGTAACTGTATCAGGGGGAAACCCCAGTGTTATATTGTTGAAACCTGGAAGTTTATACCTCTTTGGAGTATTTGTGAAACCACCTAAGCTTTGAGCCCCTTTGTGTAAAGTAAACTGTTAAACACTTTCAACAAAACATCTGTGGAAGTCGTTTATTCACCCGGACCCTCACATCTAGTGGTCAAGCATTGGTGGCAGCAAGTTAAATAAATAAAAAGAAGGAAAACCTTGAGTATTGGTGGCAGTGGTCAGTCGTCCACAGTGAATCCAGTACCAGGTTTGGAGACTTCGTTACATTTGGTGGCAGCGGTGGGATTGAAGGATAGCCTGCCCTGCCACGGTTCAGAAAAAGTAAACGGGGTGAAGTTTCATCATTTACCACATTGGGTATGACTAAATGTCATGGCGCATGGATTGTTGGGGCTTCCAATGCACGTAATGAAATTAAGCGTACAATGGACTGGCTATTGATACATATATTTTGAGGAAATTGTGGTTATTTGTAAATTGACATCGTATGTCTTTCAGTGTGTTTATATGATCCATACAGCCTACCAGGCTGTTGAGGCACAACTCACGTGTCCTGATACATCATACAGAAATATTTTTGTGATTGTTGTTTCTGACTTATATGAGATTATAGACGCATGTCTCTTGGTTTGTTTTGGTTTCGCTGTTAAGCAGCACTTCCCTTTGTTTACCCTTACTGATGACCTGTCAGCAGGTAGCTATATGAGGAGGATGAAAGCATCCATCTTCCTCTCTCCTGTGTGACTCAGTGTGAGTATCTGCCTGTGTTGTATGTGACTATCTGATAACTCTGATTGCCTGCAAGAACAAGGAAAGTGGATCTCTGTATCCTGTTTGTATATTTGTATATATTGCAGTATATATACTGTGAGATCAAAGCCTTGGGATATTTTGGATGAAAACCTGAATCTATGAGTTTACTAAATAGTGTGTAGATAAGGTCAGATAGATTTCAGGGGAGGGATGCTCAACCTTTCGGGTCTACACCAACCTTCTTAAGAGGGCCTCGTTCCGTTTTGAGCCCCGGAAGGAGCCATTCCGGATGGGAAGTGGGGTGTCTCTCACCTCCACCCCGACATCAGATTTCCTTGCCGCTTCCAAACACCACTTGCATTTTGTGCTGGAAATGAGATATGGAGGATTCATGTTTTATTGATTTTATTGTTTATGGAATTTTATGAATGTTATATGTTTTTAATCTGTTTTTTATATAACTGTGGCAATTGAATTGTGCCGTTTTGTAATCCGCCCTGGGTCGCCCTTGGGCTGGGAAGGACGGTATAGAAATGTAATCAATAAATAAATAATAAATAATAATAAATTTCCAACTTTATTATTACCTCGAAGAAGAAGACGGCCTATATATGCACTATCGTACTGATGGTAGCTTGTTCAACTAAAGCCGCCTGAGGACTCGCACTAAGACTCTAAACAATCTAGTCCGTGGGCTGCTTTTTGCTGACGATGCTGCCCTTGTCGCCCATTCAGAAGCAGCTCTGCAGCGCCTCACATCCTGTTTTGCAGAAACCGCAGAGCTGTTTGGGCTGGAAGTCAGCCTGAAGAAAACAGAAGTCCTCTACCAGCCCGCACCACAGGAAGAACGTCATCATCCCCACGTCAGCATAGGCGAATCTGCGCTTAAGTCCGTTCAGCAGTTCACCTACCTGGGAAGCAACATCTCTTCAGACGCCAAGATTGACAAAGAGATAGATCACAGATTAGCAAAGGCATAGAGTGCATTCAGAAGGCTTCCCAAAAGAGTCTGGAGCAACAAGCACCTGAGACAAAGCACCAAAATCAGTGTGTACAGAGCTATCGTACTGTCTATTCTCCTCTATGGGTCTGAAACGTGGGTCACCTATCGTCAACACCTATGACTCCTCGAATGCTTCCATCAGCACTGTCTTTGCTCAATCCTAAATATACACTGGACCGACTATGTGACGAATGTTGCTGTCCTTGAGCAAGCAGGGATCACCAGCATTGAGGCCATGCTATTGAGAAGACAGCTGTGCTGGGCAGAGCACGTCTCTAGGATGGAGGACCACCGCCTCCCAAAGATACTACTCTATGGTGAACTCGCCACGGGTCAGCGCAAGAGAGGTGCTCCAAAAAAGAGATATAAGGACTCCCTGACACAACATCTCAGGCTCGGCCAGATTGATCACCAACAATGGTCCACCCTGGCCTCACATCAGGAGGCATGGAGACGCACTCTCCACAATGCTGTGGCCTCTTTCGAGAAGACACGCCAAATAAATCTCGAAGGGAAACGACAACGCAGAAAGAACCGCAACTTGGAAACAACATCACCCAAGGAGACTTTCTGCTGTGCTTTCTGCAACCGAACTTGCCTATCTCAGATTGGCCTTTTCAGTCATCAACGCGCTTGTAAAAAGTGTGGGATTGGTCCTTCCTAAGAATCTTCGTTCGCAAAGTAATGCCGAGAGAAATTTGCAAATAAGCCAAAAGTTCCTATTCTGCTTGCAAGGATGAGTAATTAACCTTCCACAGATCTGAGGGGACAGGAAATCAAGGATCTGCTGCAGAGGGACCGGGCTTCGGCCGCCTTGGCTTGGCTTCAGAGATGCAGAGTTTCGTGCATCCTCTTGCTTTCCTGCCCTTCCTGCAAATGGTTTTCCCATCCCACAGGTTAGGGAACAGAACGGTGTTCTACTTTCTGCAATCCATCAAGTGCCCCCATCCCCGAGTAATTCCCAAAGCACGGGCTTTTTGACTCCCTCCCTCCTTTCAATCAAGATAAAAGGGCACGGAGACCAACATGAATTACATGTAATCCTTTCAGCAAACAGGATTGTCAAACCTTCCAGTAATGAGCAAAAAATCCCACAGGCTCCTGCAATGAACACACACACACACACACACACACACTTACAGGGTTTGCCAATTAACGGGGCTACATTAATTAAGTTGCAGAGTAAAGCACCGATGTGTCTGGGCTCGCACCCCCTCGCATTAATAGTCAGCCCGACAAATATACAGAGCGCAGCACACCAGTTTCACAGACTAACATGATAATCTTTTTAATTGAGTTTCCACCAGATTTCTGCAATCAATTTTTCTCCAGCTGAGGCTGGCGATATTTCTGGATCTTTCTCCTTCCTGAGCCATTTCCACCTTCTTGGGGTTTCTAGCTCTGTCTGCTTGGAGTCCCTGTTTGCTTCTTTCTCCATTGCTTGCTGCGCTTGAGGCGACTTGTGGCCAGAGGTCAAGCAGGGCGGCTTGTTGGTGTCCGACTCGTCCAAGTGTGTCTCGGAATAAAACTTGAGCTGCTTCTTACCTTGGCTCGCTTTTTTCTCTCTAACTGGTGAAGGATTTCTTCCACTAAGCAGGCCCGGATTAACACCTTTTTGCGCCCTAGGCCACACTTTGGAATTACGCCCCCCCACCACCACCACCACCACCACACACACCACTCAGACCCACACTTGGCTGGCTTTCGCCATGGTGCCTCTGGAGCAGAAGAGCAAGGCAAGTAGGCACCATCCCGCCACCTCCAAGGTCCCCATGCTCACCGGCTGGAAAGCTCCGCTGTGCTCTGAAGGCTCTGAACTAGGTGGCCCTTGAGGTCTCTTCCAACTTCAAGATGGAAACATTCAAGTCAGAACGGGTGGTAAGAGTCTCTCCCTTTTGGAGGTTTGTCAACAGAGTCTGGATGGCCATCTGTTGGGAGGGGTTGGACTAGATGACTTTGGTTTCGTGGTTTCCACTGTGCTGTCTCCATCCTTTGGGCCCCATCTTGTGCCTGCAGCTAAGAATGGAAGCCAATCCATTAAAATAATGAATGGACCATGAGACAGGCAGCTGCCACCAGGCCCGGATTAACACTTTTTTGCACCCTAGGCCACACTTTGGAATTACGCCCCCACCCCCCACCACCACCACACACACCACTCAGACCCAGACTTGGCTGGCTTTCGCCATGGTGCCTCCGGAGCAGAAGAGCAAGGCAAGTGGGCACCATCCCGCCACCTCCAAGGTCCCCATGCTCACCGGCTGGAAAGCTCCGCTGTGCTCTGAAGGTCTCCTTGGGAGGCTTGGGGAGAGCACTGCGGGTGCAAACTCGCTCCAAAGGCACACACGAGAGAGGGGGGGGGGCTTACTTAGGGTTGGTGGGGCTCTCCTCTCCCCGCAGAGAATGACCAGGCAGGCAATGGCTCCAGAGGCAGAAGGCCTGACTGTCACAACGCGGGTCTTTGCCCGACCCCTTAATCACACACACACAGACAATGTCAATTAACTATTAAGCACAATTAGTTGCAGGTGAAAAGGTAGGAGCCAAGTGCCTCAAGCCCTGGCATTGGGGAGGAGGCAACTCCCCCCATGCCTGCATCCATAGTGCCTGCCGAGAGGGAAACTCCTGTGGCGGATCTAGTGGGGCCACACCGGGAGAGCTGGATGCGGGGCCCTAAGGAGGACCAGCGGATAAATGGATGTGGGGGAGGGCACGGTAGAGGTTGGCTTAAAGGGGGCGTAATTCCAAAGTGTGGCCTAGGGTGCCAAAAAGTGTTAATCCGGGCCTGATGCCCTGCTCGAGGAAGTGCGAGGAATTAGAGAGTTGTCCTCCTTCCGAAGAGTGTGTAAGACGGTTCTCTTCCGTCAAGCATTATCACTTGAGTAAAACTTTAACATCTTTGCTGTTAGTCCTCATTCAAGTGTAGTAGAATGTAGAGATTTAGTTTTAACGTGTTTTAATTGTGTCATTTTATTATAAGAGTTTGGTGGGCATTGGCCTTGGGTTCTGGAGTTGTAGTTCACCTATATCCAGAGAGCACTGTGGACTCAAACAATGTTGGATCTGGACCAAACTTGGCATGAATACTCAATATGCCCAAATGTGAACACAGGTGGAATTTCGGGAAAATAGCGTGAGCGTGTTCAGGAGGGGAGGGGAGAGGGAGGAAGACGTGACGCGTGCGGGTGCTACTGCGCAGACTCGGCCCAGAGCAAAGCGAGGCAAAGCGAGCAGAGGGAGGCTGGGAAGAAGGGAACCTGAGTGGAGAAGAAAAAGTGTTCGGCAGGAGGGGGAAGAAAGGGGATTGGAGGTTCCCAATTTCCCACGGCACACCTGATGATCGCTCACGGCACACTAGTGTGCCATGGCACACTGGTTGGGAAACACTGTTCTAGAAGGAGCGGTCTAGAAGTCAAAACAATAAATAAATAAATAAATAAAGTCTCCTTCTATGAAGGACTTTAAAGAAGAGGTTGGATGGGCCTCTGTTGAGCGGGATTGAATTGTGGAATCCTATGCAGCTGAAAGGGGTTGGAATGAAAGGGGTTGGAGGTCCCTTCTAACCCAACTATGCTATGTTACAATGAGCCTAGGTACCAAGGGGAAACATCCTCAGCGTCTCTGCTAGAGGTCATCTCTGTGCCTCTCGACTTCTCTGCGGCCATTCATTCATTCCCTTCCCTTTTCTTTTGTTGATCATCCAAGGCAAGAAAGCTGTTTCCAAAACTGGCGCTGTCTCCTGTCGGCATGAGGAGCCTTAACCTTTGAACGCCAGGGATAAAGCAAAATGACTACCAGGCGACATCTCATCAGAAAGGTGGCATTTCTCCATGGCCCAAGTCCCAGCGCTCAACGGGATTTATGGGGTCACCGCGAAGTGCAGGTTTTGAATGGACAGGAAATAGATTTTAATGCCCAAATCATTCCTTCCTTGTTTCCCAAGCGGGAGGCGGGAGGGAGGCATTGTTGGCAGGCAGATATACGATGCTTTCCTTTCTAATGTGCGAGGAGGTCTTCAAACAATTTGTTGCTTACTCCCCTATTAAATCTCTTAATTTATGGATGGACTGAACCAGAGGGAGGGAGAGTGGCTGGCCCTTCAAATGCATATAATCCATTGCTTATCTCAGGGGTGCCCACTCGTTTTCAGCACGCGAGCTACTTATAATAAAACCAAGTCAGAAAGATCTACCCACCTCCTCAAGGCTGGAGAGGGGAGGGGAGGGGGCGGGGCTTGGCGGGGCCTGGCTCTGCCCCCTCTGGCTTCGGCTCTACCAGCAGCTTCTCCAGGCTTGAGGATGGCAATGCCAAGCCAGTGGTGGCATAGCTAGCACAAGCTTGGCCCTGCCCTCCTCAAGCCTGGAGAAGCTGCTGGTAGAGCGGAAGCCAGAGAGAGGTGGAGCCAGGCCGTGCCAAGCCACGCCCCCTCCCCTCTGGCTTTGGAGCTCCCAGCAGCTTCTCCAGGCTTGAGGATGGCAATGCCAAGCCAGCCTTGTGCTAGCTATGCCATCACTGGCTTGGCACTGCCATCCTCAAGCCTGGAGAAGCTGCTGGTAGAGCGGAAGCCAGGGGCGGAGCCAGGGTGTGCCAAGCCCCACCCCTTTGCTCTGGCTTTGGAGCTCCCAGCAGCTTCTCCAGGCTTGAGGATGGCAAGACCCAGCCAGTGGTGACAGCGCGAGCACAAGGCTGGCTTGGCACTGCCATCCTCAAGCCTGGAGAAGCTGCTGGTAGAGTGGAAGCCACAGGGGGCGGAGCCAGGCCCGCCAAGCCCTGCCCCTCCCCTCTGGCTTTGGAGCTCCCAGCAGCTTCTCAGGCTTGAGGATGGCAATGCCAAGTCAGTGGCGACATAGCTAGCACAAGGCTGGCTTGTCACTACCGTCCTCAAGCCTGGAGAAGCTGCTGGTAGAGCGGAAGCCACAGGGGGCGGATCCAAGCCCCGCCAAGCCCCGCCCCCTCCCCTCCCCTCTGGCTTTGGAGCTCCCAGCAGCTTCTCCAGGCTTGAGGATGGCAATGCCAAGTCAGTGGCGACAAAGCTAGCACAAGGCTGGCTTGGCACTGCCATCCTCAAGCCTGGAGAAGCTGCTGGGAGTGCCAAAGCTTGGGGAGGGGGCAGGGCTTGGCGCAGTCTGGCTCCACCCCCCTCTGAGAAGCACCCCATCCAGCTTGGATCGATCTCCTTTGGTCCGGGATTGGCTGGTCGATCGCGATAGACTTCCTGGGCAGCCCTGGCTTATCTGATAGAACTAATTAGGGCTTTGGTCCCAAGTTATTGGGGAGTCACTTATTCAGAAGGGGAGGGGCTGACTCTCAGAAGGAGAGAACACCCATTGTACGCAGAATATGGACACCTTCCAAGATTCCTGTAATAATGCATCAGAATGAAATTTGGTCTTGTCTTCTACTGGGGAGTTTCACCAAGAGTCAAAGCTTTGTTATTTATTTATTTGTTTGTTTGTTTACGGTCTTCTCAGCCCGAGGCTGATCTTATATATCCCTAGTTAGGGCATTCCACAGTCGAGGGGCACCACTGAGAAGGCCCTGTCTCTCGTCCCAACCAAACGCATCTGCGAGGAAGGCAGGAACGAGAGCAGGGCCTCCCCGGAAGATCTTAACGTCCTAGACAGGTATGTAGCCGGGGTGCGACGACCTTCCTAGGGACAGAACTACATTCAGATCATAGATGTAAGATACTTTGGATACGGATTATTGTATTGTATTATACCCTGCTTTGTTTACAGGGGTGGTGAGCTTTGTGTAGGACTCCTTCTGCCTGATTGATTATCAGCCTTCCTTGCCCACTGATTGAGTATTGGCATTTCTGATCTATTGTTCAGCCTGGTGGTGTGGCTGAAGAGGACGTTTTGGCGATTTGTGGCTGTTGTGTTTTGGTGGGGAGGAGGGAAATCAGTCAAGGCTTCTCTGCATAGCGTGTGTATGTTTCCTGCTTCTGAGTTAAGCAGGGCATTGGGACATCCATCCAGGCTCCAATTTTGGGGCTCTGACTTTGAGGGTCTGGGCCTTCAGACAACACTATCGCAACCCTCTACACATCTGATTTACAGTTTTCTGAACTTGGACTGGCTTTGTCAGAGTCCTGCCCAGCAAATCTCTGAAAAATAAGCCAAACCCACAAACTAGTCCAGGGCACTCTGAAGTCAACACAATAATCAATCAGCCAAGCAAGGAGGAGGGTAAGCCATAAATCAGTTCTAATATTCTGAAGCCAGAATATCTCACCAACATAGTTTCCAAGTATAGTCCACCGTCCACCATCCATCATTCACCATCCACCAATTCACCATCCACCGATTCACCATCCACCATCCACCACCCAACACCCACTACACAACACCCAACACCCAACACTCACCACCCACCACCCAAAACCCAACACCCAACACCCAACACCCACCACACACCACACAACACCCACCACCCATCACCCAACACCCACCCACACTACACCCACCCACACTACACCCACCACCCAAAACCCACCACCCAACACCCACCACCCACCACCCAAAACCCACCACCCAACACCCAACACCCACCACCCAACACCCAACACCCATCACCCACCACCTGTCACCCACCACCCCCCACCCTCCACCCAGCACCCTACACCCACCACCTAGCACCCAACACCCACCATCCAACACCCACCACCCAACACCCACCACCCAAGGTACAGTCTGTCCTTCAAACATTCAAGAATCAAGACCTGAAACTTCAGGCTGCAGCTCCCAATACAAACTTTGCTACCAGCAATGAGCTACTCCAAGCTTCAGCTATTTATGCAGATCTTTCAAGTGATCCTGCCTGCTGGCCCTCTTCTCAGTCAAATGACTTGATCTCTGCACTTGAATCCCATATGTGACTGGGAGAGCATTTGCACAATCAAAACTTGTGTGTCAGCTGTGCCCGTACCTTGGGAAGTCTGACTTGGCCACGGTAGTCCTCACTCTGGTTACATCCTGTATAGACTACTGCAACACTCTCTATGTGGGGTTGCCTTTGAATACTGTTCAGAAGCTTCAAACAGTCCAATGGGCGGCAGCCAGGTTGATAACAGGAGTGGTGCTCAGGGAGCATACAACTCCTCTTTTGCGCCAGCTCCACTGGCTGCCAGTCTGTTACCGGGCACAATTCAAAGTGCTGGCTTTAGCCTATAAAGCCCTAAATGGTTCTGGCCCAACCTACCTGTCCGAACGTATCTCTCCTTACAAACCATCTAGGAATTTAAGATCTTCTAGGGAGGCCCTGCTCTCGGTCCTGCCATCTTCACAGGTGCGACTGGCGAGGACGAGAGACAGGGCCTTCTCAGCGGTGGCCCCTCGGATGTGGAACGCCCTCCCCAGGGACATTAGATTGATTCGCACCCTTTTAACATTTCGTAAGAGAGTTGAAACCAGGCTTTCCCAAATGCAGTGTAGCTGGACAACATGACTGGGCAATGATTTGGTAATGAGATGCGGAGGATTTATTGTTTTGTTATGTTTTATTGGTGTTATTATTATGTAATGAATTTTTAATCTATGTTTAAATGTTTTAGCTATTTTTATATTGGTGTGGGCAACGAATTGTGCCGCTCTGTAAACCGCCATGAGTCGCCCTAGGGCTGAGAATGGCGGTATAGAAATATACTAAATAAATAAATAAATAAATAAATAAATAAATAAATATGTTCTTAATTGTAGACAGTCAGTTAAGAATACTTTACTCCTGGTCTTTCACCTCAAGACCCTGATCCCACTCTTGCTCTGGGCACAGAGGAGTGGTGAGTCTTTCCTTGTCCACCTGGGGGTGCTGTTGTTCCTATTCCGAAGTGGTGGGTGCTTTGCTGCCTGGCTGCACATGCTGCTGCTCTGTATTTGAGCACAGCTCAAACCCTGGGAGAAGTAATCATTCACCCACACCCTCATTGTCAGCACTCGCCATGACAGATTTGACATCCGATATCTTTCGCACTCAGGATTCTTGTTTGATGTCGAGAACAAGGGAATCCACAAAATCCAAAGGACCATTGTCCAAATTCATTCTGCCACACAGGAATATGCACAAAACCCGGTAGTAGAGCATGCCAGTCTTTCTGCGCATTCCACCCCGGATGCCAAAGCTTTCCATGCTGCTCCTTCCTTCTAATGTTGGGAGTGATCCTGGATTCATCGCTGAGCCTGGAACCCCAGGTCTCGGCAGTGGCCAGAGGAGCTTTTGCACAACTAAGACTTGTGCGCCCGTACCTTGGGAAGGCTGATCTGGCCACAATAGTTCACGCTCTGGTTACATCCCGAATAGATTACTGCAATGTGCTCTATGTGGGGCTGCCTTTGAACCTCAGCTCATCCTGAGGATGGAGGGCGGGCCTGGATCCGTCCCCGATAATTTCCAACGTTGCCTCGAAGCCGTCATTGGATGGCTGCGAGCCAGTAGGTTGAGGGTGAATCCAGCGAAGACGGAGATCTTGTGGCTAGGCCGCCCGGGCGATGGGGATGTCCAGCTTCTGACCCTGGACGGTGTGGCGTTATGCCCATCGCCTTCAGTAAAGAGCTTGAGAGTCCACTTGGACTCCCAGCTGACCATGGAGACCCAGGTCTCCATGGCCAGCAAGTCTGCTTTCTTCCATCTTAGACAGGCGAGGAGGCTGGCCCCCTATCTATCCCGGAACGACCTGGCCACGGTGATCTCGAGACTGGACTACTGTAACGCACTTTACGTTGGCCTTCCTCTGTCGACGACCCGGAAGCTCAAGCTAGTGCAGAATTCTGCCACCCGACTCCCGTCTGGGATACCAGCTGGTAGTCATATAACACCTACCCTGCAGGACCTGCACTGGCTTCCAATCGAGCACCGGATCACCTTCAAAGTGTTGGTTCTTACCTTTAAGGCCTTGCACGGCCTGGGGCCAGCGTACCTGAGGGACCGTCTCTCCCCATATTGCCCAACAAGATCACTGCGGTCGGAGGGTGCCAACCTCCTGGAGGTCCCTTCGGCGAAACTCGCGAGACTGACAGCAACCCGCAGGAGGGCGTTCTTGTTATTGCGCCCACGCTGTGGAACGCCCTGCCTGTGGCAACACGCGCTATTCAAGACTTGCTCCCTTTTAGACGGGCCTGCAAGACCTACCTTTTTCAGCAGGCTTTTAACCTGTAGGTCCTGCCCGTGTCCAATTCCATCATGTTTTTATCCGCCATCTCTAGTGTTGTACTTGCACACTAGATTCTTGTTAAATCACTGTATGATATTGTGTTTTAATCTGCCGTTGTTTTAATCTGTTATTGTGTTTTTACTGTGTTTTGTACGGCCTTTGTGAGCCGCCCCGAGCCCCCCCCCCCCCCGGGAGTGGCGGCATAGAAGCCTAAGTAATAAATCTGTATACCTTTATAAAACGGAATGTTTGTATGTGTGTATGTGTGTATGTGTGTATGTGTGTATGTGTGTATGTGTGTATGTGTGTATGTGTGTATGTGTGTATGTGTGTATGTGTGTATGTGTGTATGTGTGTATGCGGAGGGCGGGAGGGCAGAAGGGCGGAAGCAGCCACTTTCACAGGCCAGGGCGGATATGTGGCAGCCACTTTCACAGGCCAGGGCGGATATTGATTGATTGATTGATTTTATTATTTATGAGTCGCCCTCCACGTCAGTGCTCCGGGCGACTTACACACAAAAACACATAAAAGAATTCAATAGTTAAAAGCTAAAAGAATAAAAAGATTAATTAAAATAGTTCCAGTAGCTCAGGCTAAGTCTGGGAGGTGTCCTTAGCCATAAGCCTTTCGGAAGAGCCAGGTCTTCAGTGCGGTCAGGAACTGGGGTATGTCCCGGATAGCTCTCCGATCCGCCGGCATCAAGTTCCAAAGGACAGGGGCCGCGATGGAAAAAGCTCTCCGTCTCGTGGTGTAGAGGCGGGCCTCACTCACACCTGGGATGCGGAGAAGGTCCCAGTTTCCTGAGCGCGGCGACCTTAAATGAGCTGGTTCGGACAAGCGGTCTTTTAAATATGTGGCAGCCACTTTCACAGGCCAGGGCGGATATGTGGCAGCCACTTTCACAGGCCACAGCGACCAGCGCGGGTGATGGACCTGCACCAAACTTGGTACACATAATCCCCCTAACCCCTTTACGTCCTGGCGGGTCGGGGAAATGACCCACGGATTATGGGATTTGTAGTACTTTCCAACACTTTGGTTCCCACAGACCACTGAGGCCACCAAAAAGGACCAATACAGACCACACTCAGCACACACAGCCCCCATGACCCACTCTACGTCCTGGTGCAGTTCGGAGGAGGGTGGACCATGGATGATGGGACTTGAAGTGCCTCTACTCACTTCCCAAGTCCGCTGCAACCCTCATCCAATCACTGATCGAGACCAAACTTGGCACACATAACCCCCATGACTGCCTTCACGTCCTGGTGAGGTTTGGGGGAGGACTGACAATGGATGATGGGATTTGTAGTACTTTTACACCCCTTTCGGGGAGGACTGACAATGGATGATGGAATTTGTAGTATTTTTCACACCCTCTGTTCCCACAGACCACTGTGGCCCCCAAAAAAACACCGAGAAAGTCCACACTTGGCACACAGAGCCCCAGTGACCCACTCTACATCCTACTGAAGTTTGAGGGGAGAGGACATGGATAATGGGACTTGCAGTACCTTCCCTCACTTCCCAATCCTGCTACAAACCTAATCCAATGACTGATCAACACCAAATCTGGCACACAGAGCCCTCATGACCCACTCTACAGCCTGGTGCAGTTTACTGTGAGACGGACCACGGATGATGGGACTTGAAGTACCTTCACTCACTTCCGAAAAAGAATGCATCCCTCATCCATTCACCAATACAGACCAAACTTGGCACACAGAGCCCCATGACCCAATCTACATCCTACTACACTTTGGCGGAGGGGACAGAGATGATGGGACTTGCACTACCTTCAGTAATTTCATGATACCACTGCAACTCCCAATAATGATGGATCAAGACCAAACTTGGCACACAGAGCCCCCATGACCCACTCTACATCCTGCTGCGTCACAAACCCCGGCAGGGGCCGGTCCCCAAGCTAGTAAATAAATAAATAAGATGGTTCGGAAACTTCAGTTAGTAAAACGGTCAGCAGCCAGAATGTTAACTGGGGTGACATACAGGAACATACCACCCCCCCTTCCTGTTATGTCAGCTCCGCTGGCTGCCGGTCCATCTCCGAGCCCAATCCAAAGTGCTGGTTTTGACCTATAAAGCTCTAAAATCCGGTTCTCAAAGTGGGCGGTACTGTTTCCGAAAATCTGACTAGGGATCCTTCCCTTAAGGGACAGAGCCCAGGCCACCCCTAAAAGCGAGGATCGAGGCCCAAAATCTGGATGATCTTCCCAGAACTACAAATCCCAAAGAAACCCAGATCAATGCTCACCCAGACGGAAGAACGCCACTACCGAGAGAGAAGAATCTAATTCAGCTGAATAG
>JARBWK010001300.1:0-19948 GCA_030556195.1 Anolis apletophallus | reverse complement strand
TTATTATCAATTTTGGTTGACTTAGGAAAGCCAAGGAGCAAGGAGGCAGGAATGAAAAGGTACTGAATTACATGGAAGTGATTCTAGAGCCGTATCAATGGGCATTTGGTGTCTCAATCAGAGCTTTCAAACTGTTTTGATGTAAACACGCTAGTGAGTCAGCTGCAGTATATAGGTATGTCACACAAATTTATTCAGTCTATATAAAATAAGCCAATAAATTCTATACTTAAAAAATACCAATATAAGGTTTTTCATGATATATGCTTTTCCCCATACATTTCATTATTGCAATTTATATCTCTTATGGGTTAGTTTAACCTTTGGTTTGCTAGTAAATTACCATGTAGTGAAATGATGCATGTCTAAAAATGTGTAACAGACATGGAAATGTTTGGAAAGCTCTGGTCTCAATCAAGAGAAGTCATAATCTCACCCTATTCTGTCAGAGCTCACCTGGAGTACTGTGTCTGGTTCTAAACACCACAATACAAGAAGGAATAGTGACAAGTGAGAATGTGTCAGAGAGAAGGGCAACCAAAATGATCAAGATTTGGAAACCAAGTAGGCCGAGGAGAGGACATGATAGGCATGTTTAAATATTTGAAAGGATGTCACATTGAGGTGGGGGAGCAAAGCTTGTTTTCTGCTACTCTAGAGACCAGGTCATGGAGCAATGGTTCAAACTGCAGAAGAAAATTCCACCTAAGGAAGAACTTCCTGTCGGTAAAAGCTGTTTAATGGTGGAAATAGGCTGCCTTTGGGTGTAGTGGAGGTTCTTTGAACAGAGGCTGGGTGCCTCCCTGTCAGAAGTGTTTTGATTGTGTTTTCCCATGCATGGCAGAGGGGGTTTGAACTGGATGCCTTTGTAGTCTCTTTCAACTTTATGATTCTACTGGCTTGGGGACCGGCCCGGCCCGGGTTTTGAGAAGCGCAGCAGGATGTAGAGTGGGTCATGGGGGCTCTGTGTGCCAGGAGTTTGGTCTTGATCCATCATTATTGGGAGTTGCAGTGGTATCAAAAAATTACTGAAGGTAGTGCAAGTCCCATCAACTCTGGTCCACCCTCCCTGAAAGTGTAGTATGATGAAGATTGGCTCATGGGCGGCTCTGTGTGCTAAGGTTGCTCTGTATTCGTGAATAGATGAGTGTGCATTGTTTTTCGGAGTGAGTGAAGGTACTTCAAGTCCCATCATCTGTGGTCCATCTCACAGTAAACTGCACCAGGCTGTAAAGTGGGTCATGAGGGGCTCTGTGTGCCAGATTTGGTGTTGATCAGTCATTGGAATAGGTTAGTAGCAGGATTGGGAAGTGAGGGGGAAGGTACTGCAAGTCCCATCCATGTTCTGTCCCCATGCCAAACTTCAGTAGGATGTGGAGTGGGTCACTGGGGCTCTGTGTGCCAAGTGTGGTCTTTTCGGTGTTTGTTTAGGGGCCGCAGTGGTCTGTGGGAACAGAAGGGTGTGTGAAAATACTACAAATTCCATCATCCATTGTCAGTCGTCCCCGAACCTCACCAGGACGTGAGAGCAGTCCTTAAGGGGTTCTGTGAATACCAAGTTTGGTCTCAATCAGTAATTGGATGAGGTCACAGCAGACTTGGGAAGTGAGTAGAAGGCACTTCAAGTCCCATCATCCATGGTCCACCCTCTCAAACTGCCAGGATGTAGAGTGGGAGGTCATGAGGGCTCTGTGTGGCAAGTTTGGTGTTGATCAATCATAGGATTAGGTTTGTAGCAGTCTTGGAAAGTAGGGGAAGGTACTGCAAGACCCATCATCCATGTTCTGTCCCCCTCCAAACTTCAGCTGGGGACCGGCGGTGCCAGGTTATTTGAAAAGGAAGGCATTGTGTGCCAAAAAGTTGGTCCATATCAGTTGTTCATTTGGCTCGCAGTAGTAGTTTGAAGTGTAGTGAAGGATTATGGACCATGGACCATAATCCATGGTCCATCCTCCTCCAAATTGCACCAGGATGTAGGGGGTTCTGTGGCAAATGTGGTCTTGAACAGTCATTGAATGGGGAGTGCAGCAGTCTCAGGAAGTGGTGGAGGTACTTCAAGTCCATCATCGTGGTCCATCCTCCTGAAAACTGCACCAGGGTGTAAAGTGGGTCATGGGGGCTCTATGTGCCAAGTTTGGTCTTGATCGGTCACTGGATGAAGTCGCAGCAGTCTCAGGAAGTGAGTAAAGGTACTGCAAGTCCCATCATCCCATAGTGTCCTCCCACAAACTGCCAGAATGTTAGGTTGTAGGGGCACTCTTTGCCAAGTTGTCAGATTGTGCATTTTGAATAGCAATTCATGAGTCAGCACAAGATGTATTTTCTGCAGTGTGACATGTTTGACACCAGATGGCGCTGCCTCAAGACTGATGAACGGAATCTTGAGAATGACAGTTTAAGGGATCTGACAGTTGGGAATTGTCCGTTGAAGAGGACAGTTGGTTTTAAATATCTGTGAGGAAAGGGTGTTTTAGAAAGGTAGCTGAGATTGCTGTTGTTTTTCCATGCTTAGCTTGTTATTAAATACAATTCAATACAAAGTTATATTTTTACTTGTGAATTGAATGAGAGTGTCATTATTCACGAACAGAGACTGGAGTTTATTTGGGCCGATGGGGAATTAAACTTCTATGTCTGTTGCCTATTCCGCTGTGACATAAATACTCGGCCTTGAGAAGAGGTTATGGGCCCAGATCCCAGAACCCAGAACACAGAATCAGAATTGCAGAGGCACAGAGATACTACATAACCCATAATTCATAGAAAAAGTTTTTGAATAACACTAGAAATTGCAGCAGAAGTATATGTTTACTTCAGTGTTAGAGAAAAAAGCTGAAATTTTTTTGCCAGGAGCATCTGTAGTGTGAAGAAAGATGGCATTATTTGGAGCACAGCATCATTTAGAAAAACTCAGAGGCAGCTCAAATTATTTAATATGGGCTACCAAAGTCGACAGTTTTGGCAAAGGAGGAGCTGTTATCTTGCTTAACACATGGACATATTTCTGATGCAGAAAGGTTGAAGATGGCAAGGCAAGGGCTACCATCATCCTGTCAGTTGGCGATAGGAACCTCACATATTTAGCTCTAAGGAAAAAGCGCTGACTGTTGGAAAAGGCTTGAAAAGCTGTATCAGCAGGCTACTGGAGGCTCAAAAAGTTTTATTGAGCAGAGGAACTATTTTTCACTGAAGCTTCTGTCAATGGGAGATTGTGCCAGAGAGACTCATTTTGAGTAAAATGCTGAGCCTATTTAATGATTTGGCAGCAAAGGGGCCAATTTTACAGAAGATCAGAGAGGCTTAATTCTACTAAGCAGTTTGGGGGCAGAGCTACAACTCATTCATTGACTCCATGCAATCTGTGAAAGAGGGACATCAACTTCGACTTAGTTTTAACTAGATTGGAGACCTGGGCTTGTTACAGAAGAAATGCCCAGCAACTTTCAACGAGAAGACGGTCAACAAAAGGCTTCAATATGAAGAGAGGAAAGAGACAATCCAGTGTGACATCATCTGTTACATTTGTAATAAAAGAGGACACAAAGCTAGACAATGTCATCAGAACAAGTTTAAGAAGGTGAATCAGCACAGAGCAGCAAGAACAGATCAACAATTCAAGAAAGACTCTGATTCAGGCTGTCTGTTGATGGGTTACAATGTAACAATGATTTTATTCCTCAGGTACCCTGGATTATTGACTCTGGGAGTGCAAAGAGTTTTGTTAAGGATAGTAAATTGTTAAGCAGAAAAGGAACCTTTATCTGGTTCTATGCAAAGTTGTGTGAGTCTAGCCAATGGTCAAGGTGCAAGGTTTTAACAAGGGAGAGTTGAAATTGGTCAACTTAGTCCTAAAGTTAGACAATGTTTATTTAGTTCACTAGCTAGAACACAATGTTCTAGGGGTGAAACAACTTGCAGACCATGGTTTTATCTATTGTGTTTGAAGGGGAGTTATGTAAATGAGTAATAAAAATACAGGTATGTATAAAAGTAAAAATTTCAAAATGGTTTCTATAGAATGAATGCTAGTAATAAAATGTCTACAAATAGTATTCCAGAGTTTGGAAGGAAACCTCTGCATGGTGACAGATGTCTGCACATGCTACACAGGAAGTTTTGGCCACATAAATTATAATATGATTAGAAAGACTGCACAGCAAGTAGGCATTCAAATGCCAGAATGCAGAAATTATTTAAGAGTGTGCTGTCTGTAACAAAAACAAAGTTAAAAGGCTTATCCTGTTGCCAAATGGCGTGATAGAGTAACAACTAAGTTCCAGTTGGTGCACATGGATCTAGCTGGACCTTTTCCATAAGAGTATTGGAGGGAATGTATTTCTACTAGTAATAGTAGATGATAGGTCTCGATTTGGCTTCGTTTATCCTCTGAAAGGTAAATTTCAGGTGTATGAAAAATTTATTGAATGGTACAATCTGTGAAGAACCAATTTCCTGATTTAACTGTTAAACAAGTTCAATCTGATAGAGGAGGTGAATTTGTGACTGAAAGACTTAAGAATTTTTTTAAGGATAAAGGAATTTGGCATAGGAAAACAAATCCGTGTGTATCAAAAAGAAAATGGAATTGCAGGCGTCGCTAGGTGTAATTCAAACCATGGTAAAATCAATGCTTGAGGGATGCACAAATGTCCAAAGTTTTTGGGCAGAAGCAGCTAACACTGCCAATTACGTGCTGAATAGATTATGGACCTCAAGTCTAAAATGAAATCCCATTCTATTTGTTTTATGGAAGACATCAAAGTGGATCATTTTCCAGTATTTGGTGCGCAGGCAAATGTCTTCATTCCTATACAGCTAAGAGACAATAGAGATCTGCATTGGGTAAAGTTGCAATTTATTGGATATGACTGTGGAGTGTAAGGCTATGGATTCTGGAATGGCTCTTCTCCGGGGAAGAAGATCACAGTCTCCAGATCTGTAAAGTTTGAAAATAATACTCATTGGGATAGAATTCATGCGAACACTGAAGTGTTCATAACCCCAAGTGTTTCTAGAGTAAAGAATGAATCTGAAGTTGTAGAGGTATTAGATGAGGCAAATGTGGAAGAAAGCAAGGAACAATCTGAAGAAAGTAATTTTCATGATTTTTGCGCCACAAACTCTAACTTAGTGTCCAAATCTGTAACAGAGGTTGATGGACATTGTCAAGAGGAGATTAGGGATGTGGAGGAGACTAAGGATGAGATTCCTAGGAGAGCCACACGTATCACTAAAGGATTCCACCAGCTAAGTACCAAGTCACGCAAATAGGAGTATAGAGTGGAAAGATCCTAATTCTTACGCTGAAGCATTGCGTAGACCGAAAAATGAACGTGATTGTTGGGTAAAAGCAATGAAGAAGGAATTTGATTCACTTCATTCCTTAAATGTTTTAGAACAAGCAAATGTAACCAAAGATGTAAAGGTAATTGGTTGCAAGTGGGTATTTAAAAGGAAAACACAAGTTGATGGTTCATTATTGTACAAAGCAAGATTGGTTGCACAAGGTTTTGGTCAAATTTACAATCAAAATTATGATGAGGTATATGCTCCAACGATTAGACCTGAAACAATTAGGACTGCTTTAGGCATCGGTGTGCAAAGAAAGTATGTTATAAGGCACTTTGACATTGCCACAGCTTATTTAAACGCAGAACTGACTGACAATGTATATATGAGAGCAATACCTGGTTTTGAAAAACATACTCCAACTGGTGTGTATCGACTACGGGAAAGCATTATACGGGCTAAAGCAAGCAGCGAGATGCTGGAACCAGTGTATAGACGAAAGTTAAAGGGTCTTGGCTTGAAAGAAGCAGTGTAGATACATGTCTATATAAGAAAGGAAAGAGTCTAAAAAGCAAACATTTGTTTTGGTGTTTGTCGATGATCTCTTAGTACTAGCACCATCCGAAAGGGATGTGGAACAAGTTTTTAAGGGACTAAACTCAAGTATGACTGTAAAAGATCTTGGAGAAGTCGGAAATACTTAGGCGTAAATGTAACTAGAACTGAAAAGATATTTGTCTAGATCAAAAGACAAAATTTTTGAGTTACTTGAGAGAACAAGATTGACTCTGTGTAAAACAGTAGCAACTCAATGGTACCAGATTTTTTAAAGCTTGATAGAGGTGAAATGTTTGACAATCAAACATTGTATAGATCAGTGGTTGGGAGCCTCTTGTATTTGGCAAATTGGACTAGGCCTGACATCGCCTATGCCATTAATGTACTAAGCAGGAGACTGAATGAATCAACGTTGACTGATTGGCAAGCTGTAAAACGAGTGTTAAGATATTTGAAAGGAACATGTGACAAAAAGCTAAAAATTTGTCCAAAAGAAAGCGGTATGAAGGGTTTGCAGACGCAAGTTTGGTGACAACGAACAAAACTTGTCATGTTCCGGTATCTAATTAGTTTTAATGGGATACAAGTGACATGGAAATCTTGTAAACAGTCACACGTTTGTTTATCCACGGCAGAAGCCGAATTTTCTGCTTTGTCTGACTGTTGTACAGAACTAGAGTGGATAAAGGCTCTAGTAAACGAGTTCCAAAGTTTTGAAGATAAGATATCTTTATTTACTGATTCTCAATCTTGTATAGCAATATCAAATGCTGAAGGATTAAAGCAGAGAACAAAATATATTGGGGTAAGGTACCAAAATGTTAGAAAGTTAGTACAGGATGGTTTTATTAATCCTGTGTATGTCCAGTCAGATAAGAATATGGCTGATATGTTTACAAAAGCATTGACTAATTGTAAATTAAATGTATTTTGTAAGAAGATATTGTTATTATAAGTAATGTGTGTACTTGTGTTGCTCATGAAGGAGGAGTGTCAGATTATTGCATTTTGAATAGCAATTCATGAGTCAGCACAAGATGTATTTTCTGCAGTGTGACATGTTTGACACCAGATGGCGCTGTCTCAAGACTGATGAATGGAACCTTGAGGAATGACAGTTGGGATCTGACAGTTGGGAATTGTCCGTTGAAGAGGACAGTTGGTTTTAAATATCTGTGAGGAAAGGATGTTTAGAAAGGTAGCTGAGATTGCTGTTGTTTTTCCATGCTTAGCTTGTTATTGTTAAATACAATTCAATACAAAGTTATATTTTTACCTTGTGAATTGAGTGAGAGTGTCATTATTCACACGAACAGAGACTGGAGTTTATTGGACCGATGGGGAATTAAACTTCTATATTTCTGTTGCCTATTCCGCTGTGGCATAAATACTCGACGCCGAAGAGTTTTGTCTTTATTGGTAATTGGATGAGTGTCGCTGTGGTCTCAGGGAGTGGAGGTACTTCAAGTACCATCATCCATGGTCCATCCTACTCGAAGCTGTACCAGCATGTAGTGTAGGTAATGGGAGCTCTGTGTGCCAAGTTTGGTCTTAATCAGTCATTGGATGAGGGTCGCAGTGGTCTCAGGAAGTGAGTGGAGGTACTTCAAGCCCCATCATCCATGCTCTGCTCTTCTCCAAACTGCACCAGGACATAGAGTGAGTGGAGGTACTTCAAGCCCCATCATCCATGCTCTGCTCTTCTCCAAACTGCACCAGGACGTAGAGTGGGTTATGGGGGCTCTGTGTGCCAAGTTTGATATTTATCGGTCTTTGTTGTGGGCCACAGTGGTCTCTGGGAAGCAAAGCGCTTTGAAGTACTACAAATCCCATAATCCGTGGTTCATCTTTCTCAAACTGCACCAGGACGTAAAGGGCATCATGGGGGTTATGTGTGCCAAGTTTGGTCCAGGTCCGTCACCCGTGCTGGTCAGAGTAAGTGAGTGAAGGTACTGCAAGTCCTTCAAACTGCACCAGAATGTAGAGTGGGTCTTGGGGGGGTGTCTGTGTACCAACTGTAATCTTGTTCTGTCATTTTTGGGGGCCTAGTCAGGAAAATAAAGTTAAGTAAGCCTTTCTGTCAATTCAGGCTGAAGCCTAGTCAGGAGAATCAAGTTGAGGAAGCCTTACTGTGAATTCAAGCTGAGGCCTAGTCTCGAAAATCAAGTTGAGGAAGCCTTACTGTCAATACAGGCTGAGGCATAGTTTGTAAAATCAGCTGAAGGAAGCCTTTTTGTAAAGAACTCTGTCTGGCACCTTTGAGATTTGGGATGTTGGAATGCTGGCCTATCCATGGTCCAGCCTCCCTCAAACTGCACCAAGACGTAAAGTGGGTCTTGGGGGTTCTGTGTGCCAAGTTTGGTTTTGTTGTCTCATTGTTGGGGGCTGCAAAGTGTTTTGGACTTAAACTCCCACCATGCCTGACTGCCTCAGGGCTTTTCCTTACCTCCCTCTGGCACTTTAGAGTCTCGGAATGTTCGTGGCTGGCCAATGGGAGTCGTTTATGCAAATAATGCTGGCACATATCCTTCCTGGCCTGTGAAAGTGGCTGCCACATATCCGCCCTTCCGCCCTCCGCATACACACATACCCGCTTACCCGCATACACACTTACAAACATTCCGTTTTATAAAGGTATACAGATGAAGCAAAGATTCTCAGTCATTCCTCCCTGCAAAAGCTTAACCAGGCATTTTTGAAGACACATGTTCTTGCCACTACCCAGTAATGTTCCAAATCACTAGCATTATGATGAGTCAGGGATACCTTTTGAGTTGGTCTGATAATAAAGTATCATTTTATAACCCACTACTTTCATATGCTTTGCATTGGAACTCATCAGTTGGATTGCTGACAGAATGAAGCAAAAAACCCATCTCAAGTAAGCTGTCATATCATTATCATTAAGCTGTCGTATCATTAAACTGCCATATCATATCATTATATTCAAACATTAGTTTAGCTTTAGGAGACTTAGGCTGGTGCTCTCTGTTTACCTTCCCGCTATAGAAGTGAGAATATTTGAACATCGCACTGCTTTCTGTCTACCACCTTTATCTACTTAGTGCCGCACAGCATTTCCTCTTCATTGGTTATGTTGAGACTCCCACAGATGGCTCACAGACACGCCAAGCTAGTAAAAGTATTTACAGTTTATTCAAACAAAAACATAACCACAGTCCGGCATAAAAAAACCCACACCCAAAAAAGCCTATAAACAAAACAGAGAAGACGTCCGTCTTTCGTAGTCTTTGGCCTTTATCCCGACTCGAAGTCTGTGTAATGCGAAGATCCGTCCGAGAAGGAAAGGAGGCGTGCTTCTCAAATTCCAGGAGCTAAGTATACAAACAAACACATCAGTGCCACCTCGGAGTTGGTTGAGGTAGGCAGGATTTCCCTGGGTACTGGTTGTGGGGGGTCGGGAGCAGGTCAGGGTTTTGCCCTCCCTTCTGCTCGAGATCCCCGTGTACAACTGGTGGGCCACTGTGTGATACAGAATGCTGGACTAGATGGGCTGAGGTCCGATTCAGCATGGCTCTTCTTATGTTCTTATGTTCTAAAGCCCCCGCAACCCACAGCAACCCCCTTCCACCCATTATACAATACCAAAAAGAGACAGGCACTCACAGCAACACAGGAAATGATCAAACGAAACGCGGTAGTCACTAAACATAAAAACACACATTAAAGCCCCACCCCCCAACAAACAACAGTGTCAGCTAGAGCTGCCATAGCAGCTCCCCCAGAACCCAACATGAAAACAGCCCAATACTCACAGCTTGCTGGGAATCAGGAACTAAGACACGAAGAATCAAGAGCACCAAAAATTGGCCGGGCAAGATGGCGGCAGGACGGGTGGCTTGAGAGCTCCTCAAGCCATCAACCGTACTCACCGGTTGGGGGGTGTATTGCGCCCCCTCCTCAGGCTGCGCGGAGCGGCCAAGAGGAAGCGAAGTCGGGGGACAGTGTCGCCGGCCCCAGGGGTCGCCCCCTCCTCAAGAGGGGGAGGCTGAGAGGGCCCGACGCTGCTCCTCAACGGCGAGCTGACCGAGAGGCGGGAAGTGGGCGCCAGCCTGCATCAACTGCCAGCCCGACCCGCTCTGCAGGAGGAAAGAGACGGAGCATCCCGATCATAAAAGGGAAGAGAGAAGAGGAAAGTAAGTAGGAAGGAAGAGGGCTCCAACAAGAGGAGGGCATTCCAGGGGATCCGGACGCCAAAGACCAAAGGGAAAACGAGGCCCCAGGAGGCGCAGAGAGGGAAGGCCAAAAACACCGGGTCAAGACTGGAAAAGGGGGGAAAAAGTAAGGCGAAGGGAAGGACGAGACAAGGGAAGAGGCAAGGGAGAGATCACTAACGCGGCGAGGAGGAGGCGCAGGGTCGCAAGATGGCGGCGTGGTAAGGACAAGGGAAGGAGGACGACGAGCGGCCATCTTGGGGCGAGCTTCTTCCCGCCGCTGGCGCAAAAAGGGCGCGAAGAGGGAGCAAACGGAAGTACACCCACCCGGAGGAAAACGAGTGACGGACCCGCACCGGAAGTGAGGCGGAAGACAGGGGGAGCGGACCTTAAGGAGAAAACAAGGGCGTGGAGGCAGCACTGGCAGGGGGAAGGAAGGGCCCGGGAACAACGAGAGAGAGAAGAGGACAGAGGAAGAGGCCTGGGGGGACGAGGGGAACCTAAGAACAACAAGCGGCTGGGAGGACGAACAAAGCTAAGACAGGAGAGGGGAGACAAGAGAGGAACAGCAGGAGCAAGGGGGAGAAACAAACGGACTCACCCAAGCTTTCCCCCCCACCCACCAGCAAACAACTCTGAAACAGAAATCGCATTCCCCAGCCCATCAGAAAGAACAGGACAGATCCTCAGGACCCCCTAACTCAAAGCACAATTTCAACAGGAGACATCCAAACACAAACAAATACAGTAATAATCTCCTCAAAAGCCAAAGCAAGATCTCAACAGGAAGCCCAAGCATTCCCTTTCCCCCCCCCCACCAGTTAAAAGTTTCAAGGCAGTAACAACACTTCGCAATTCTCCAGAAAGAACAGAGCGTCGAAACTGCTACGTCCACCCTCCAGCAGCAGAACCGGCAGTAGAGACACGCGAGTGGGGTGCAGAGAGTCAGGAATCATGACCACCCCAAAAGCACCCAGGGATCCAAAGGGGGCTCAGAAGAGACAGGCCACAGGGGAGGACCCAACGTTAAAGGAAATCTTGAAAGAGCTGAAGAGAATATCGGAACAACAAGAGCAGACACAAAGGAAGGTCGAGCTAGCGGCGGCGAGGCAGGAGTCACAAAACAGATCAGTCCAGGAGCAGCTCCAGGACATAAAAAAGGACCTGACCAAGGAATTGGCGACGATGAGGGAGGAGATCAAAAACATCAGGCTGGACAAAGAGGAAATAGCGGCGGTACAGGGCAAACTGCAGAAACGAATGGATTTCTTGGAGGGGAAGAACGTGAAACTAGAGCAGGTGCAAGAAAGAATGGAGCAGGCTACCCTGGAAACCAGACTTCGGCTCAGAAACTTGCAAGAAGACCCCCAAGAAGGTCTCATAAGAGTTGTGGGCAAGATGACAGCCTCCATCCTAGACATGAACGAAGGGGAAACACAACTGGAGATTGAACGGGCATACCGAGTTCCCTCGGTGTACGCGAGACAGAATAACGTGGCCAGAGATGTGGTGGTCCACTTCACGAAAAAAAGGACCAGAGACGCGGTGCTCTTAAGGAAGAAGGAGGCGCAGACCATGTATAAAGGGGCCAAGGTGATCATCCTCAAGGAATTCACACCAGCGGCAATCCTCAAAAGAAAGAACTACAGGTTCCTCACAGAGGAGCTGAAAAATAGAAAAATCAGGTTTCGCTGGGAGAAAACCGAAGGGGTGATGGTCACCCACCAGGATCAAAAATACTGGCTGACCTCAGTGGACAAGGCCCAGGAGTTTTACAAAAAATTACAAAAAGAGCCGCTGCAGAGGACGCCCCCCCATGAAGGCCAGACCGACCAGCCGAAACGGCGACGTTTCTCCTCCCCCCCGAAAGAACCTACTCGCCCCAATCACGGACCACAAGCCATGGAAAAGACCACCACGGTCAGGAACACGGGACACAACACTGACGCACCGAGCCATACAGAAGAGATGCCTGATGCTTGACTTCCAAATCCCGATATCGTGCTACACGAATAACGTAAATGGGATGAACTCGGCCTCAAAGAGAAAAAGAGTATTCAACCAATTACGGAAGAAAAAGTACGATATTGTGGCATTACAAGAAGTCCATGTAAAAAGGACACAGGCAGCACACTTGGAAAGCAAAGGAGTAGGAACTCTCTTCTGCTCGCTGGCGGAAGAAAAAAAGAGGGGGGTGGCACTCTACACAAGCGAGAAAATATCGGCCAAGCTTGCATTTACAGATGAAGAAGGGAGGATCGTCGGTGTGAAAGTAGAGCTAGGCACGATGAGCTTGTTGATTTGCAATATATATGCGCCGAATGGACCCAAGACCATCTTCACCCAGACTCTCCTACGCCTAATAGAAGATCAGGAGTATGACAGCCTGGTGCTACTAGGAGACTTCAATGGTGTCCTAGTACCTCGGATGGACAAAAGTCAGAGTGCCCCTCAAAGCAAAAAACCGGAGACGGATACCTCCGGCATGCTCCCGAGAGCCTTCCTGCGCCTCAAGACGGACCTCTCCCTGACGGATGTATGGCGCCTCCACAATCAAGGGGAGAAGGACTATACTTACTATTCCGATAGACATCGGAGTTGGTCCAGGATCGACATGGTCTGGGCGTCGAACTCCCTGGCCTCAAAAATAACTCAAATACGGATCCTGCCGAGAGATACCTCAGACCACTGCCCGATCGAGTGGAGCTTCAACTACAGACCCCCCGCACGACGCTGGAGACTCAATGATAATCTTCTGAAAAGGGAGGAAGATATACAGAAATATAGGGGGATAACCAGGGACTACTTTGTGCTCAACGATAACCAGGAAACCAGTCCTGAGATGGTTTGGGACGCCTGCAAGGTGGTCCTCAGAGGTCATTTCATACAGCATAATGCGATACTGAACAGGGAAAGACGGAGAGCTCTAACTGAAATACTAACCAAGATAGCGTCAGAAGAACAATCCCTAAAGGATCACCCAGGCAGCCGAGACACGGTCAAAAGACTGGCAGAGCTGAAACGACAAAAACATAGTCTGGAGCTTGATCAAATTGCTAAAGACCTGAAATTTATGAAACAAAAAGCCTTCCAGAACGCCAACAAGCCGAGCAGATGGCTAGCGAGAAAGATCAAGCGCAAAAAGCAGGCGGGATACATAACCAGAGTGAAAGCGGGGGATGTGACGGCTACAGCAGAAGATGAAATTAAGAAAGAGTTCCATCGATTCTTCACCAAGTTGTACGGGGCGGAGCCTGAGAACAAGGAGGACATCCGAAAGTACCTAGAGGATCAGAACCTAGACAAGATCCCGGAGTACTATAGGGATATCCTCAATGGAGACATCTCGGAGAGAGAAATAGAAATAGCCATAAAGAAATTAGACTCGAGCAAAGCCCCAGGACCAGATGGCCTGACAGCCCGGTTCTATAAAACCATGAGCCGCGAGATTACCGCCTTCTTGATAAAACTATACAACAGGGTACTCTCGGAGGGTACATCCCCAGGCACATGGAAGGAGGCCAACATAGTCATCATCCATAAAGAAGGCACAGATGAGACCAATGTGGCCAACTATAGGCCCATCTCCCTATTGAACATTGACTATAAAATTCTGGCCTCCATCCTGGCGTCGAGACTGAAGGTTTGGCTGGGGGACTGGATAGCCCCAGACCAGACTGGTTTTCTACCGGGCAGACAGGGCAAAGAAAATGTCAGGACGGTCATCAACCTGCTAGAATACTACGGAGCGCGCCCTCGGGAAGAAGTTGCTTTCCTTGCTCTGGACGCAGAGAAAGCATTTGACAACCTACGGTGGGACTTCTTTCGGCAGCTCATGGCAAAGATGGATCTAGGTCCAAAATTCCAACAGGCTATTGGGGCGATTTATCAGGAGCAATCAGCGAGGGTCTGGGTCAACGGGCAGCCGACGGAAAGAATAAGCATCCGGAAAGGGACTAGACAGGGATGTCCTCTTTCGCCCCTGATCTTCGTGTTTGCCACAGAGGTCTTGCTGAGAGCCATAAGATCTAATGCCCAGCTACGAGGTCCGAGAGTTGGAAAGCACCAGTACAAGGTGAAGGCATTCGCAGACGACATAATTTGTTTTGTCGACAGGCCCCTGGACTCCATACACCTATGGCTGGCAGAGATTGAAAAATTTGGAGCACTAGCGGGGCTAAAAATAAATAGGGGAAAGACAAAAATTTTAACAAAAAATATATCTAAGTGTCGTCAGGAAATGCTGAGATCCGCGTCAGACATGCAAATCTCCAAGTCAATCAAGTATTTGGGCATCCAGATAACCGCCCAGAACAGCCTCCTAATCAAGAACAACTACGAGGTGCTCTGGAAAAAGGTCCAAATTGACCTCGGGAATTGGAGAGGCGCCAACCTCTCCCTCATGGGCAAGATAGCAGCTGTCAAGATGAACATCCTTCCACGGCTGCTATACTTGTTCCAAAACATCCCCGTCATCAAGTCAAGGGCGGTCTTCGCGGCTTGGAAAAAAGACATCCTCAGCTTTATTTGGGATTCCAGGAAAGCTAGAATCAAATACGCAATCTTGATAGACAAAAAAGAAAGGGGGGGTTTGGGGCTCCCAGACCTGAGGCTGTACCATGACGCGTGCGGGCTGATCTTTGTGAAGGACTGGATTGCTCTAACTAGAGAAGATGTCCTAGCACTGGAAGGCTTTGACCTCGAAATGGGCTGGCACAGCTACCTGTGGTATGGGGGGGCAAGATCGGACCCAACATTCAGGAAACATCCCCTGAGAGCAGCGCTCCTGCAGATATGGGAGAGGCACAAGGAGAGGTTCTTCGCTAGGACCCCTCTCTGGGTTTCACCCATGGAAGCCCACCAAAAATGTATCCTGGGATGGAAGGCATGGCCAAAGTACGAAGAGCTCACCACTACGGTGGCAGGGAGGAGATGTCTCAAACCGCTAGCCCAATTGCAAAGTCGATATGACCGGCTCACATGGCTACAATACCTGCACATTAGGTCATGGTTCAAAAAGGATGAACAGGTCGGGTTTGAGGAGAAGGAAATCTTTTGGAAGGCCTTCCTCCGAAAGGAACGAAAACTGGTCACGAGAGCTTATCAAAAGTTGCTGGAATGGGCCACAGAGACTGAAGTGGTAAAAACTTGCATGGTCAAATGGGCGCAGAACATAGGGCGGCCCATCAGCCTGTATGAATGGGAAAAGATCTGGAGGAAACAGCTGAAGATCACCTATGCCACAGATCTCACAGAAAATTGGTACAAGCTATTTTTCCGGTGGTACATGACACCACAGAAGTTGGGGGTGATGTACAAAGAAGCGCAATCGACCTGCTGGAAGTGTGAGATGCATCCTGGAACTTTCTTTCATATGTGGTGGACCTGCGCAGAAGCCACGGCCTATTGGAAAGACATCCACAGGGGCATTCAGAAGGTCCTTTGCATCGCATTCGAAAGGAAGCCGGAAAAATACTTGCTGGGTTTGTGGTCAGGAGACGACTGGCGGGAAGAGAACACGGAACGCCTGTTTGTATACTTGGCCACAGCAGCAAGGATGGTCTACGCGAGGAACTGGAAGGCTAAAAACGCACCACGACTAGAGGACTGGGAAGCCAAAGCATGGGACGTCATGGCAATGGACACGCTCTCCTACCATATGAGTGAGGCTGCAGGAGGAACGATAAAAAGGACGGATTGGTCACCGTTCCTGGCATATATGAAGTCTAGGGAGGACTTCAAGAACTCGATATCCTCAAAGGCATGAACTCTCCTAAAAATGCAACGATCATCATCCGGAACCAGGGATATTGGACCCTTATCCACAAAACACTAGACAGAGAGGAGAAAGACTAGTAAAGCCAACCGGGCTATGCCTCCAAAGAGGCCAACTGGCCCCCTCTACACCTACTGACGAAGATGTTATACCTCCTCGACCTTCCCCTCCCCCCCTCCCCCCATAAAGACTGCGCAAATGTGGCTACATTGTAGTGTCGGAAGCCTACAAACAATGGTTCCCCCTTTACCTCCCTCCCCCCGGCCCTACCCCCCCACTCTCCTCTATTCCTCCCCCTCTACCCCACCATCCCGAACCAAATCCCCAGTCTCCCCTCTTTTCTTCTCCCACTTTATTCCTACTGTCCTATACGTGAAATTGTTCCCCCACTTTTCCTGTTTAAGACAAAATCTAATAAATACATTTAAAAAAAAAAAAGAATCAAGAGCACCAGATACAGGAACTAGCAACCCACCAGCAACACCTTGGCCGACCGCAGAGTCCCAAATCCCCAGACCTTACTTTTATACCCTTACAACTCAGAGTCATCAGACTCCCCACCCAAATCTGCCTCAGTCCCCACAGCTGCAGCCCTGGGTGTGTTCCTCCAATCCTCCCACTTTTGCTGAACAGTTAAAGGACCCCAATCCGACTCAACATTCCCACTAGGCCAATCAGGATCACTTGAAAAGCCAAAAATGAGCTTTCGCTGGACTCAGCATTTAACACATTCCTGACATCCTGCACCAACGCTGAGTCCAGCTCTGTATCACTCTCTTCTGAGGTTAACTCTGCTTCAAACCCCTCAAAAGTGTCATCACTGGTAGGCTCCCTAAGTATTTGTCGGACCTTTCTCCTTTGTTCTGCACCTTCCAAACTCACAACACTTGCAGCTCTCTTCCTCCCAGCTGCAGTAATTCTGCCCAAACCTCCCTCTTCAAGTGACATTAAAGCAGAATTGGTGCTTTTAGCAGAAGTACAGTCAGAGGAGAGTGATGCACAAGCACAGGCCTTAGTATAGCGAGGTAGCTTGCCAGAAATCATGCTAAAAGCCTTCCCGAGAATAATGCACTCTGATTGGTAGGTTAGGCACAAGCTGTGATTTGTTAGAGTACATCATGTGCCTTTCCTTGATAACACTGGCCGTGATTGGCCTAGCTAGCACCCAGCGTGTATCTGTTTACATTGTTACTGATTGGTAGAAACCGCGCATGGGCAAATGAAACCGTTCTTCCCTGCTGGCATAGAGGGACGGCTTAGAAATGTTGCAAATTCAGTACATGATGCCCATATGGCAGGATAACATACTGTGGGAATGAAGAATTAATACTGCGTAGTGCTGTTTAGCAAATGAGAATGCGAATAGAATGTGATGCCAAATAATGTGATGTTTAATTGGATAATAGAAGTGAGTTGATGCTGTAAACCAATGATAATGATGAAGAAAGGAGGGACACGGGACCTGCCGCCATAGAGTGTATATAAGGGATAGTTAGAGATTGCTCAGTGTTCTTGCCCTGAGGCAGCTAGTTCTGTGGGCAGGTCCCGTCAGCTGACGTATGCAAATAAACTTTGGCTTCATTGTACCTGCAGTACGATTGTTGCGTTTTCTCTGTTCCTGTGCTCGCGTTTGCGCCGCCTGTAAGTAAAAAGGTAACACCTGGGAGTTTTGGGACTCCAGATTTGCTGCTACATATTTGGTGACCCCGACGTGATCTAAAAAGGCGATAAGACGAGTCTGTAACGCAGAGAACGCAATCCTGTTGGCTGGACGGCTCTCGCTCGTAAGTGGGGAGCTGGGGGAGACCCAGGAGGGCTGAGAACAGGGGGCCCCCACCGCTAAACGACCGGCTGCCTGGTTCGCCCCAGACCACCGCTTACAGACCCGAGAGACCGCAATCACCATTACTGCCAGTGAACCCAATCAAGAGGAAGACCGGGGGTGCAGTCTGCTGATCTGCATCTAGTGAGCAATCCGCAATCGAAAGCGCAAAGGAAAAGTCGGGGTGCAGTCTGCTGATCTGCATCTAGTGAGCAATCCGACGACAACCAAGTGAGGACGCGAGAAGTGGTCCCGGGGTCTGCAGGAATCGGCAAGTATAGAGCTCTTAACACTAACACGTAGGGAACACACACCCATTGGGAGGCGGGCAAGCACTGAAGTGTTTTTGGCCGGTGGAAGATGGGTGGAGTGGGATCAAAAGAGAGAAAGGAGACCCCTCTGAAATGTGTGTTAGACAACTGGGATAGGTTCTGCCTGTTAGCAGTGGAGGGAAATCCGCAGGACTTGAAAGATTACAGGCTCAGAAACTTGTGCACAGAAGTGTGGCCGGCTGTCCCAGAGATTAGCTGGCCAGAGGCAGGAACCTGGGATTTGAGAACATGCCTGAAGTTAGAATCTTATTGTTACGAAGTACATCCAACTGATCAATGGATTTACTCCGCAACGTGGCTGAGATTGGTTTCAGAGGGGGTCTGGTGGGCGGGCCCAAAGGGGCAAGCCAGAGAAGGATGTTTTGTTAGCTGAAAGGCAGGGAAAAGCACTCTGGTTTTGCAAACAGAGCTGGAGGAATTGCTATCGTTAAGGAGAAGACCCAGGCAGAGAGAAAATGCCGCCGCAGGGGCGGGGGAGGCCAATACGCCCCCGCTCGATGCGAGTTTAAACGTCCCAATCCAAGCCCAAGACGTGCCCCCCCCTTGGGCAGCTAGTTCGGTGGGCAGGTCCCGTCAGCTGACGTATGCAAATAAACTTTGGCTTCATTGTACCTGCAGTATGATTGTTGCGTTTTCTCTTGTTCCTGTGCTCGCGCGTTTGCGCAACCTGTAAGTAAAAAGGTAACACCTGGGAGTTTTGGGACTCCAGATTTGCTGCTACAACATGTCCTACAAAATATCCTCCTCCCTGTTACTACCTGTAGCAACTACAGGCTCAGCTTGCTCAACTACAACAGGTTAAGGTCCTCAACTCTAAGGTGCCCCAGTAGTTTGGACAAGTGCCAAAAGCCAGGCCTGAGCAGTCAACAGCTTTTACAAAATACTTTTCATTACCTAGCACAAACTTTCCTGAAAATATGTGCCCCAAATTGGACATGATTAATTTTCTTGTTAAGGGTCTAATATTGTAGCAGCAAATTAGGAGTCCCAGAACTCCGGGTGGCAAACCTTCTTACCAAAGGCAACGTGGACGCGTGGGCACAGGAACGAGAGAACGGACAATTGACTGTTTCAAAAGTGAAGTCAAGTTTATTATAATTGGACACCAGCTGGTGGGGTTACCCACAGAACAAGCTGCTTGGGGTAAATCCTGAAGTACATTCTAAGAGCAGTCATTATATATCTCTCATGGCGGCAGAGATCTTGGCCCGCCTTCTTTATGCCCCATTGGCCAGTGTCACAGAACACATTTCATTATCCAATTAAACACAATACTTTCATTAGCATCACATCATTATCAGCTTTCATTCGTTTAGCATTATTGCGCAGCAAGAAAATCATTTTCCCATGGAACAGTATCAGTAGCTCTGGTCAGCCTGTACTCAAATAGCAACATTTACTAGCTGCCTCTTCCTTGCCAGCAAAGGAGGGGGCAGACCCTTCTGCGCTTGCGTAGTTCTTATCCTATTAGCATTGAGGTAAACAAACCCATGCCTTGTACTGCTCTGGCCAATCAAGGCTTTTGTTATCATTGAAGACACATGATGTACTTTGGCAAATCATTGCATACACTTGGCGTACCAATCAGGGCACAGCATTTACGGCTTGCATGCTAGCTTTATTTCTGGCACAGAAAGCCAGCTACTCTATAACTCTTGCTTGTGCATCACTCTCCTCTGACTGTACTCCTGCTCAAAGTACCAACTCTGGTATATTTCACTCTTTTTTTCTTGTAAGTAACTCAGCATGAAGTTACTTACATTACCTTTGTGGACCCCTCACTAGGTAGCCCAATTAACCCTCCAATCACGTTTTGTCACAACTTGCATAGTTTTGATCACATTTGTTGATTCTTTCACTGTAGAAGCACAACATTTCAGAATCAAAGGTAAGCAACATAGCAGAATCATTACAGAAGAGAATATTATTATTATTAGCATCACAACGGATCTTAACCAGCCAAAATTTGGCAGCCAGCTCGTTAGAAAACTCCAGA
>JARBWK010001299.1:0-19949 GCA_030556195.1 Anolis apletophallus | reverse complement strand
GGCGCAATAGTAAGGCTCGCCTACCCCCCCGGGAGAGGTGAGACCGCCCCTGGGCAGCACAGTCCGCTAATCCGGGCCTGCGCGGGGGCGTAATTTCAAAGTGTGGCCTAGGGCGCAAAAAGTTGTTAATCCGGGCCTCTTAGAATCGACTTTAAAACGAATAAGACGGCGATACAAAAAACCTAACCAGGCCTGGTGAGCCACCATGGTCGTTCAAAGGCCTTGAGGCCTTGCGCTACCAACTGGGAGTGGCACAATCCGCTGGCAGCAACAGCCCAGCAGCGGCAGATGGGTGGCAGCAGGTCTCCACCATCTGGGTTGCCGCCTCTCCTCCTCCACAGAGGCCCGGCCGGCCGGGAGGACAAGGGCTTGGCCATGAGCCACTTGAGGAAGGGGAGGGGGCGGCCATTCCCCCCACGGTTCTCTTCGCCACAGGAGATCCTTTGGTCATTGGCTCTTTCTTCCTTGCTTCTGCCCGGCCCATCTGCTCAGGACACTTTCCAATGAGTTGAGTGGGAAATGGCCGTGGGTGGGGTCAGGGCTGGAGGGGCCGAGAGGCACCCCGTCATGGGTCTGGAGCGATTGGTCAGCAAGCACTGGGAGCCTGGGAAACATCAGTGAAGAGCTGGAGGGTGAAGAGAAGGAAAAGGGGAGGATGAGGGAAGAGGAGAATGGGAGAGAGAAAAGAAGGAGAGAAGCAGGAGAAGGGGAGGGTGAGGGAGAAGGGGAAGAGGAAAAGAATGGAAAGGGGAAGAGGAGAAGGAGGAAGAAGAGAAGGAGAATGGGAGGATGTGGGAGAAGGGGAAGTTGAAGAGAGGGAAGAGAATGAGAAAGACAAAAAGAAGAAGGAGAAGAGGAGTAGGAGGTAGAGAAGGAAGAGAAGGAGAATGGAAAAAGGGGAAAGGAGAAAAACTACTTACTATGTGACTATCTTTAGATACTTCTTAAGAAGTAGTTACTTTATAATAGTAGCTTTAAATCTCCATTGAGAACTAGTTACTATGTAATAGTATCTTTAGAATCTAAAGATACTATTACATAGTAACTAGTTCTCAATGGAGATCTAAAGCTATGATCACATTGTAAGTAGTTCTCAATTGAAATCTAAAGATACTATTATAAAGTAACTACTTCTTAAGAAGTATCTAAAGATACTATCACATAGTAAATGGTTCTTAATAGAGATCTAAAGATACGATCACACAGTAATACATTTTCAATTGAGATCGAGATACTATTATATAGTAACTACTTCTTAAGAAGTATCTAAAGTTTAGATACTTCTTAAAAGTAGTTACTGTATAATAATATCTTTCAATCTCAATTGAGGACTATTTACTATGTAATAGTATCTTTAGATACTTATTACGGAGTAGTTTCTTTGTAATAGTAACTTTAGATCTCAATTGAGAACTACTTACTATGTGATCGTAGCTTTAGATCTCCATTGAGAACTACTTACTATGTAATAGTATTTTAGATACTTCTTAAGAAGTAGTTACTTAATAATAGTATCTTTAGATCTCCATCGAGAACTAGTTACTATGTCATAGTATATTTAGATACTTATTAAGAAGTGGTTCTTTATAATAGTATCTTTAGATTTCCATTGAGAACTAGTTACTATGTGATAGTATCTTTAGATACTTATTAAGAAGTACTTTATAGTAGTATCTTTAGATCTCCAGTGAGAACTAGTCACTATGTGATAGTATCTTTAGATACTTATTAAGAAATACTTTATAATAGTATCTTTAGATCTCCAGTGAGAACTAGTCACTATGTGATAGTATCTTTAGATACTTATTAAGAAGTACTTTATAGTAGTATCTTTAGATCTCCAGTGAGAACTAGTCACTATGTGATAGTATCTTTAGATACTTATTAAGAAGTACTTTATAATAGTATCTTTAGATCTCCAGTGAGAACTAGTCACTATGTGATAGTATCTTTAAATACTTATTAAGAAGTACTTTATAGTAGTATCTTTAGATCTCCAGTGAGAACTAGTCACTATGTGATAGTATCTTTAGATACTTATTAAGAAGTACTTTATAATAGTATCTTTAGATCTCCAGTGAGAACTAGTCACTATGTGATAGTATCTTTAGATACTTATTAAGAAGTACTTTATAATAGTATCTTTAGATCTCCAGTGAGAACTAGTCACTATGTGATAGTATCTTTAAATACTTATTAAGAAGTACTTTATAGTAGTATCTTTAGATCTCCAGTGAGAACTAGTCACTATGTGATAGTATCTTTAGATACTTATTAAGAAGTACTTTATAATAGTATCTTTTAGATCTCCAGTGAGAACTAGTCACTATGTGATAGTATCTTTAGATACTTATTAAGAAGTACTTTATAATAGTATCTTTAGATCTCCAGTGAGAACTAGTCACTATGTGATAGTATCTTTAGATACTTATTAAGAAGTACTTTATAGTAGTATCTTGAGATCTCCAGTGAGAACTAGTCACTATGTGATAGTATCTTTAGATACTTATTAAGAAGTACTTTATAGTAGTATCTTTAGATCTCCAGTGAGAACTAGTCACTATGTGATAGTATCTTTAGATACTTATTAAGAAGTAGTATCTTTCGATCTCAATTGAGGACTAGTTGCAATCTGATAGTATCTTTCGATCTCCATTCAGAAGTAACTACTAGGCATGAGAAAAAAGTTATGAAAATGAAAAGAAATCGGAAGGGATTCGTATGTAATGGGACTTTCTAGTTTATACGGATCGCAGGGCCAATCCCGGAAGTGGACTTTCTTTTCCGCACCCCTGGGCCCAAATTTTCGTTAGATTAGTAACTATTTCGGATGCCTACCCAACAGGAAAATTTCCCCCTCCAAAATAGCTTTGCAGACATAACTCACAGTCAAATCGGGGCCTTTCCATGCTTGGAGCCTAATTAGAGTGAAAGGCCTCCTCCAGGAAGTGAAAAAGGAGCCGGAAACGATAGAGAGATCCAGATCGGGACTCCTAGAGGGGCTGGAGGACTGACGAAAAAAGCGATTTAAACACCCAGGAAGGGGGTTTAGATAGAAGGACAGAGTAGAAGGACATAAGAACTGCTGAGAGAAGGGACAGTGGGAGTGAAAAGAGCACGGAGAGGAGAAGGAAGAGTTCAGAATCAAGAAAAAGCCATAGAGTTCAAACGGAGGTCCTAGACTGCTATGGTAAAACTGAATGGGAAAAAGCTGGAGTGAGAAGAACTCTACAGATTAGCAAGGCCTGCACCAGAGGTGGGCATTGGCAACTATTTTATTTAATAATATTAATAATAATATATTAATGCATTATATGTCCCTGCAAAGAAACCCTGTCCTTTTATAATATTAACTAGCTGACCCGGCCACGCTTCGCTGTGGCTTTTTCATTCCTTTCTTGTTTATTTGCCTTCCCTGTCCTTCCTTTCATCCTTGTTTTTTCTCTCTCTGTTCTTCTTCCCTCTTTCCTTCTTTTTTCCCCCCTTCCATCCTTCGATTCTTTCCTTTTGGCTCCTTACTTCTTTCTTATGTGTCTTCTCTTCGTCGTTGTGGGAAGGGGGGGGGGTCTTCTGCCGCTTCTCAGGCGGTTGTTGATGCGGGGAGGGTTGGCGTCGTCGTGGGCGCCTCCTTTGTCGCTTCCTAGGCCTCCTCCTCTGCCTCGTAGCTGCTCCTGGACACGCGGCTCGGGTCCAGGAGCAGCAGGGAGTCGGTGGAAGAGGGCAAGGACGCGAGGAAGTAGGCGTGAAAGAGGAAGTCCTGCCTCTCCTGGTCAGAAGTCCTCCACGGGACTACACTTCCCAGAAGGCCCCGCACGGCCACTTCGTGCTCTTGCGGAGCTTTCTGGGAAGTGTAGTGCCGTGGTTGTGGCTGTTTTCCCCGTCGCCTCACAGCTGCTCCTGGGCCGGGGAGGCACGGGAGGCGCCGTTTGTGGCTCCTCCGCTGTGTTCTCGGTCCTCTCCTTCGCTTTCCAGGGGCTCCCGGACCCGGGCGCTGCTCCTGGATCCGGGTGGTGCGGGCGTTGTCGTGGGCGCGTCCTTTGTTGCCTCCTCGCCCGCTTCCGAGGCAGCCATGCCGGCGCCCGTGTGGCCCGGAACGGCTGCGAGATGGCGGAGGAGGCAGCGGAGGAGGTGGTCACGACACCGCCCGCACCACCCGGGTGCAGGAGGGGTGGCTGGGTCCGGAAGCCCCTGGAAAGCGACGGAGGAGGGCGAGAAGGCAGCGGAGGAGGCGGGAATAGCGCCGTCCGCGTCTCCCAGTCCAGGTGCGGTTGGGAGGCGGCGGAGGAGGGCGGTGAGCGAGGATGGAGGGAGAGGGGTTTGGGGTCTCCACCGCAGCCCTCTTCCTTGCGAAGTCGCTCTTCGGCCCACCCTGTGGCAGGGAAGTGGCGAAGGGGAGCGATGGCGGCGGCGTCATGGCCGTTCTTCCGGCCCCTGTGCGCTCTCCTCCGCTGGTTCAGTGTTGCTTCCTGAAGTGGAGGACGAAAGGGGCCGGAACTTTCTGTTAGCGTGTTAGGTATGTGTTTCGTGCCGGGTTTTTTTTTAGTGACAACTTCCTGGGGAGTGTTTTTTGCGGGACAGGAAGTGGTTTATGTGCCATTTTGGTTGTAGTTTTTTGGTGTTCCGGATCCCTCCATAGGTTTGCATGGGTTTTTTTGGGGGGGGGCGGTTTTAGGGGTCTTAGGAGTTATGTTTTGGGGGTTTTTTGTGCCACGATTGTAGCTGCATGTCTGTTGAAATGTGTGTGGTGGGTTTTGAGGGTCTGGGTGTTATGGTGTGTCCGTGCATAAGCGTCAAAAACGGACTCTCTCTTTTATATATATAGATAATAATAATATATTAATGCATTATATGTCCCTGCAAAGAAACCCTGTCCTTTAATAATATTAATAATAATAATAATAATATATTAATGCATTATATCTCCCTGCAAGGAAACCAAGGGAAATGTTGCCCCTTGATTTGCCTGTGCTTAAAACAGTGTCAGTCCTGTTCCCCTGCTTTGCCTACTTTAGAACTACTAACGAATTCCGTTAGTAATTACGTTACATTTTAGAAATTTTTGGAATTTTTTTTGTAAGTCTTTCTATTACTAATCAAAAAATTCCCCCATTAGGTTTTCGACTCCCAATTTTTGGGTTCTAAACCATGCCTGGTAACTACTGTGTAAACTGGGGCCATCTTACACTTCACTCCAAAAGGATGCTACATATTCTTCAAACAGGATATCATTTATTTTTCACCGAGAGACAGCCTACCTGGGGATGGAATTCCAGCACAAACTTCGAGGTGTGAGGGGGACACGAAATGCATTTGGGGACTGAAACCCGAATGGTGCTTTTCCCGAGGCCAGGCCTCTCCCCAGCCCTTCCTTTGCCTCACCTGGTTTCTGTGTCTTCAGACAGAATGGCTAAGCAGGATGTTGACGTGCGAGCGCTCCTCCCTTTGGTATCACCCAGGCCAAGCAAAAGCAGTTCAGGATGAGGATTGAATAATGCTTGGTGTGCGTGTCTCTCTCTCTCTCTCTAGGAATCTTACTCAGCAGTTTCCTCCAAAAGTAGGTAAGTAGGGCTCGCGTTTCGCAGATGGAGGAAAGGCAAAATCAGAGAAATGATGCAGATGGGAGGAAATGAGGTTTGTAGTGCAGACTGAATTAAACTGGGCAGTCCCTGGGCGGAACGACATGGCACCTAACCTATTTATTTATTTATTTCGTATATTTCTATCCTGCCCTTCTCCCCACAAGGGGGAATCGGCGCGGCCTCACATGAGCATCAGAAGATGCTAACAATGATATCAGAGGTGACCCCCCCCTTTTCTTAGGCTCTGTAGAAGATAGTTAAAAAAACCAAGGGATTTATAGTTTTCCCAAGAACACCAGACTGGAAGTGATCCCATAATCCCCTAACTCTCCCCACGTGGGAACCTAAAGCTCTTCCTATGGCCCCATGGTCCCACATGACAATGCCCCTGTAACCAGGGGCGGTCTCACCTCTCCTGGGGGGGTAGGCGAGCCTCATTTCTGCCCCCCCCATGGCTGCTGGACGCGGCAGCCCGCGCGGCGACGCCACCGCGCATGCGCAGGTACGTGCAGACGCATGCCTGCGCATGCGCTGTGACGTCACACGCAGCTGCGCGCGGCGACGCCACGCACACCTGCGCATGCGTGGTGACGCCACGCGCAGCTGCGTGAGGCGCCACGCGACGCCTCGCGCAGTGACGCCTGGCGCGGCTACATCGCGCCCGCCTCGCGCCGCCTGCGCCCGCCGGCTGCATCACCGCTGCTGCGCCGCCGGCAGGGAGCACTGGCTCCCGGCAGGAGGCGTGGCGGAGGGGCGCCAGCGTGGCGGCGCCCGCAGGCGGCGATGCCCTCCCAGGACCCGTTGCCCCGCGGCCGCTTACATGGCGGAATGCCAAGCCGGCACTGCCTGTAACCCACACTTTATGAATACACCCAGTTATTTTCCTTTGCATTACTCTTATGGATGTTTGCTCATTCCCAAGGACTTTTTCCTTTCTGTCTAGGACCCCTTGGGCCAACTTTTATGAATCTAATAAACGGTGTATCTTTCTGGTGGGTAGGCAGGGGTGATCAGGATGGTATATTTCCCCCCATAAACCCCAAAATATCTCCACTCTCATGTTTTCCCCATGTATGTAATTTTAAAAATATGAAAGTGCCACTGTTTACCTTTAGCCAGCTCCTTGGGCGAGGCTTGCCAGCTGCATTCCTGAAGCCTTGATTCAATCCACAACACCACCATCCCCACGTCAGCATAGGCAAATCTGTGCTTAAGTCCGTTCAGCAGTTCACCTCCCTGGGAAGCATCATCTCTTCAGACGCCAAGATCGACAAAGAGATAAATCACAGATAAGCAAAGGCATAGAGTCCATTCGGAAGGCTTCACAAAAGAGTCTGGAGCAACAAGCACCTGAGGCAAAGCACCAAAATCAGTGTGTACAGAGCTATCGTACTGTCTATTCTCCTCTATGGGTCTGAAACACGGGTCACCTATCACCAACACCTGCGACGCCTCAATCGCTTTCATCAGCGCTGTCTTCACACAATCCTAAATATACACTGGACTATGTGACGAATGTTGCTGTCCTTGAGCAAGCAGGGGTCACCAGCATTGAGGCCATGCTATGGAGAACACAGCTGCGCTGGGCAGGGCACATCTCTAGGATGGAGGACCACCGCCTCCCAAAGATACTAGTCTATGGTGAACTCGCCAGGCATGTAGCCAGGGAGGGGGGGCTAAGGGGGCTTCAGCCCCCCCCCCGAAATTCTCAGGGTGGTCCACGAAAAAGGCCTTACTGGTACATTATTTAAACTGTTATGTTTATTCATATCATGATCTGATCACCATGCTCATTATATCCCACATTCATGGGGTTATTGGGATAACTATACAAAAGGTTTGCTAGGGTAGACCCTCTTCCACCCAGTCTCAGCCCCCCCCCCCCGAATCAAAATCCTGGCTATGGCCCTGGAACTCGCCATGGGCCAGCGCAAGAGAGGCGCCCCCAAAACGAGATATAAGGACTCCCTGAACAACACCTCAGGCTCGGCCAGATTGATCACCTGCAATGGTCCACCCTGGCCTCACATCGGGAGGCGTGAGACGCACTATCCACAATGCTGCGGCCTCTTTCGAGAAGAATGGGTCTCAAGAGAACGACAACGCAGAAAGCACCGCAACTTGGAAACAACATCACCCAAGGAGACTTTCTGCTGTGCTTTCTGCAACCAAACTTGCCTATCTCAGGTTGGCCTTTTTAGCCATCAACGCGCTTGTAAAAAGTGTGTGATGAGTCCTTCCTAAGAATCTTCATTCGTGAAGTAATGCTGAGAGAGAGAGAGAGAGAAGGTGAGGCTTGCCAGCTGCATTCCTGAAGCCTTGATTTAATCACCTATTCACAAGCCTCATTTGCACGACAATGGCAGGAGCCAGCTTTTCCAAAAGGGTCTTTCCCCCTTGGGCCAAAACTGTTTTTTGCTAATCAATAGACCAAGGCCTCTGAGTTTAGCCTGCCTTTGTGCCATTGATTAATAGGGGAAACTATTTGTATTTTTCATAAACGGCCACCTCTATCAGCCTCGGAAACTGGTACATGGCTACAGCTTCTTCATTTGTTTACCATCCAAAGAACTGAGACCCTGCAACAATATATTAATCTGTGTCTATCAAACAGAGAAAAACACAGATGAGGACATTTGATCATCAACCAAAAGACAATAGAATTGCTCAGCCTGAGAACAGGAGGGTTCTTGCTGAACGCTTGGCCACTCGATTTACATATTTAATCCCATCAAAAAGTTTTTCTGCCTCCATCGTTCTACTCATCGCCCGCCTCTTCGCCCCCATTGGCTGGAAACCTGGAGAAGATGCAGCCAGCCAGCCAGATTCCAAGCAATCAACGCGAAGCTGGTCTGGGGGCGGGAGGTGGGAAATTTGAATCTGTAACCTTATAAAATGGCATGTTTTTCCAATGTAACTTTTATGTCAGCATTGACGAACGACTGCGGCTGTCATCCTTTCCAGCTGGTCTGAGTAAACACCTCGGTGGTACTCCTTCAACTTGGTGAGCTTTTTATTGGGAAATTCTAGGGAAAATTGGGATTGAGCTTCCTTTCTCACCAGGGTTAATATGGATCCTCTTTGATGTTTGGGCTGGAAGTCAGCCTGAAGAAAACGGAAGTCCTCTACCAGCCCGCACCACAGGAAGAACACCATCATCCCCACGTCAGCATAGGCACATCTGTGCTTAAGTCTGTCCAGCAGTTCACTTACCTGGGAAGCATCATCTCTTCAGATGCCAAGATTGATAAATAGATAGATCACAGATTAGCAAAGGCGTAGAGTGCGTTCGGAAGGCTTCACAAAAGAGTCTGGAGCAACAAGCACCTGAGGCAAAGCACCAAAATCAGTGTGTACAGAGCTATCGTACTGTCTATTCTCCTCTATGGGTCTGAAACATGGGTCACCTATCGCCAACACCTACGACTCCTCGAACGCTTTCATCTGCGCTGTCTTCGCACAATCCTAAATATACACTGGGCTGACTATGTGACGAATCGTCTTCCGTGAAGAACCTGGGAGTCCACCTTTACTCCCAGCTGACCATGGAGGCCCAGGTCTCTGTGGTCAGCAAGGTGGCCTTCTTCCACCTCCGACAGGCAAGGAGGCTGGCCCCCTATCTCTCCCGGAACGACCTAGCCACGGTGATCCAAGCCATGGTCATCTCTAGACTAGATTACTGCAACGCGCTCTACGTTGGCCTTCCTCTGTCGGCGACCTGGAAGCTCCGGCTGGTGCAGAACAGTGCCGCCCGGCTCCTGTCTGGCACCCCAGCAGGCTCCCATATAACACCTGTTCTGCAGGATCTGCACTGGCTGCCAATCGAGCACCGGATCGCCTTCAAAGTGTTGGTTCTTACCTTGTACGGTCTGGGGCCAGCGTATCTGAGGGACCGGCTCACCCCTTATTGTCCCCTGAGATCTCTACGGTCCGAGGAGGCTAACCTCTTGGATGTACCCTCGGTAAGGTTGGCACGACTAACATCTACCCGTCGGAGGGCGTTCTCTGTTATAGCCCCCACACTATGGAACGCCCTCCCGGTTGAAATCCGGGCAATGAGGGATCTGCTCCCGTTTAGGCGGGCATGTAAAACCCACCTCTTCAGGCAGGCCTTCGGTGGATAGGCCTATATCTGTAACCATGCCTCCACCCTAACTGTGCTATTGTTTTTATTGTGCTGCTGTTTTTAACTGTTTTACTGTGTTATATTTTGTATTTTACTGTGCCTTCGGCTGTGTAAGCCGCCGCGAGCCTCCGGGAGTCGGCGGCATAGAAACCCGAATAAAGTAAAAGTAAAGTAAAGAATGTTGCTGTCCTTGAGCAAGCAGGGATCACCAGCGTTGAGGCCATGCTATTGAGAACACAGCTGCGCTGGGCAGGGCACAAGGTCTCTAGGATGGAGGACCACCGCCTCCCAAAGATACTACTCTACGGTGAACTTGCCACGGGTCAGCGCAAGAGAGGCGCCCCCAAAAAGAGATATAAGAACTCCCTGAAACAACATCTCAGGCTCGGCCAGATTGATCACCAACAATGGTCCACCTTGGCCTCACATCGGGAGGCGTGGAGACGCACTATCCACAATGCTGCAGCCTCTTTCGAGAAGACACGCCGAACGGGTCTCATAGAGAAATGACAACGCAGAAAGAAACGCAACTTGGAAACAACATCACCCAAGGGGACGCTCTGCTGTGCTTTCTGCAACCGGTCTTGCCTATCTCGGAATGGCCTTCTCAGTCATCAACGCGCTGGTAGTCCTTCCTACGAATGTTTGCCATGTATGTAATGCTCCCCAAGTCCCCTACAGGGTGAGAAGGGCGCAATATCAATGATGTAAATAAATAAATCAAATAAATATTCCACCGATATATAAACAGACCTCATAACCTCTGAGGATGCCTGCCATAGATGCAGGCAAAATGTCAGGAGAGAATGCTTCTGGAACATGGCCAGGAAAACATATTATTATTATTATTATTATTATTATTATTATTAACGGAAACTCCAGAGGCCATCTTCTTCAACTCCCTTCTGCCATGCAGGAAAGGCAAAATCACGGCATTTCTCAACCTGGGGGTCGCGACCCCCCGGGGGGGTCATGAGGGGGTTTCAGAGGGGTCGCTAAAGACCATCAGAAAACACATATTTCCGATGGTCTTCAGAAGGCTGAAGATCTCTCCGCCAGTCCTCTTACGTGTTGGAAGCAGGGGCCAAATCCCAAAGCCCTCCTCTGCTGTGATTGGCCAGACTCTCAGCCGCGGTACTCCAAGCAGGGAGGGGAGAGCAGGCGTGCTCAGCGCATGGCAGCGTGGTGTGCATGTGCGGGCAGAGGGAAAGCGTGCAAGGCTGGACGGAGGCTCACACCAGCAAATCCCTTCAAAAGAGGGGGGTTCTGTGTGGGAAGTTTGGCCCAGTTCTATTGTCAGTGGGGTTCAGAATGCTCTTTGATACGTAGGATCGCTTAAAAGTTCACCATAAGTCAGAAGTGGCGCATAGGATCACCGGCTGGGTTTACTAATGTTCCTCTAAGCCGTGGCTGAGTGAGGAAGGGGGCAGCAAAGAGTCACTTTGGAAAGAATTCCCACAAGGGAAGAGGAATGTATTACCAGCTCTAGGGTTTCCATGTGAGCGTGTGATGGGGAGACAGCACTCGAAACGAGGCGGCGCGATTCTCTACACCAGCGTTTCTCAACCTGGGGGTCAGGACCTCTTGGGGGGTCACAAAGGGGGGGTATCAGAGTGGTCACCAAAGACTATCAGAAAGCACAGTATTTGCTGTTGGTCTTGAGGGTTCTGTGTGGGGCGTTTGGCCCAATTCTATTGTTAGTGGGGTTCAGAATGCTCTCTGATTGTAGGTGAACTATAAATCCCAGCAACTACAACTCCCAAATGTCAAGGTCTATTTCCCCCAAACTCCACCAGTGTTTACATTTGGGCATATTGAGTATGCGTGCCAAGTTTGGTCTAGATCCATCATTGTTTGAGCCCACAGTGCTCTCGGATTGTAGATGAACTATAAATCCCAGCAACTACAACTCCCAAATGTCAAGGTCTATTTCCCCCAAACTCCACCAGTGTTTACATTTGGGCATATTGAGTATCCGTGCCAAGTTTGGTGCAGATCCATCATTGTTTGAGTCCACAGTGCTTTCTGATTGTAGGTGAACTATAAATCCCAGCAACTACAACTCCCAAATGCCAATGCCTGTTTTCCCCAAACTCCACCAGTGTTTACATTTGGGCATATTGAGTATCCGTGCCAAGTTTGGTGCAGATCCATCATTGTTTGAGTCCACAGTGCTTTCTGATTGAAGGTGAACTATAAATCCCAGCAACTACAACTCCCAAATGCCAATGCCTGTTTCCCCCAAACTCCACCAGTGTTCACATTTGGGAATATTGAGTATTCGTGCCAAGTTTGGTCCGGATCCATCATTGTTTGAGTCCACAGTGCTCTCAGATTGTAGGTGAACTATAAATCCCAGCAACTAGAACTCCTAAATGTCAATGTTTACTTTCCTCAAACTCGATCAGTGTTTACATCTTGGCATATTGAGTATTCGTGCCAAGTTTGGTCCAGATCCATCATTGTTTGAGTCCACAGTGCTCTCTGGATGTAGGTGAACTACAACTCCCAAACTCAAGGTCAATGCCCATCAGACCCTTCCAGTATTTTTTTGTTGGTCATGGGAGTTCCGAGTGCCAAGTTCGGCCCAATTCTATTGCTGGTGGAGTTCTGAATACTCTTTAGTTGTAGGTGAACTATAAATCCCAGCGACTACAACTCCCAAATGCCAATGCCTGTTTCCCCCAAACTCCACCTGTGTTCACATTTGGGAATATTGAGTATTCGTGCCAAGTTTGGTCCGGATCCATCATTGTTTGAGTCCACAGTGCTCTCTGGATGTAGGTGAACTACAACTCCCAAACTCAAGGTCAATGCCCATCAGACCCTTCCAGTATTTTTTTGTTGGTCATGGGAGTTCCGAGTGCCAAGTTCGGCCCAATTCTATTGCTGGTGGAGTTCTGAATACTCTTTAGTTGTAGGTGAACTATAAATCCCAGCGACTACAACTCCCAAATGCCAATGCCTGTTTCCCCAAACTCCACCTGTGTTCACATTTGGGAATATTGAGTATTCGTGCCAAGTTTGGTCCGGATCCATCATTGTTTGAGTCCACAGTGCTCTCTGGATGTAGGTGAACTACAACTCCCAAACTCAAGGTCAATGCCCATCAGACCCTTCCAGTATTTTTTTGTTGGTCATGGGAGTTCCGAGTGCCAAATTCGGCCCAATTCTATTGCTGGTGGAGTTCTGAATGCTCTTTGGTTGTGGGTGAACTATAAATCCCAGCGACTACAACTCCCAAATGTCAACGTTTACTTTCCTCAACCTCCATTAGTGTTTACATCTTGGCATATTGAGTATTCGTGCCAAGTTTGGTCCAGATCCATCATTGTTTGAGCCCACCGTGCTCTCTGGATGTAGGTGAACTACAACTCCCAAACTCAAGGTCAATGCCCATCAGACCCTTCCAGTATTTTATGATACTCATGGGAGTTCCGAGTACCAAGTTCGGCCGAATTCTATTGTTGCTGGAGTTCTGAATGCTCTTTGAGTGTAGCTGAGCTATAAATCCCAACAACTACAACTCCCAAATGTCAACGTTTACTTTCCTCCAACTCCACTCATCTTGGCATATTGAGTATTAGTGCCAAGTTTCCAGATCCGTCATTGTTTGAGTCCAGAATGTTCTCTGGCTGTAGGTGAACTACAACTCCCAAACTCAAGGTCTATGCCCACCAAACCCTTCCAGTATTTTCTGTTGGCCATGGGAGGGGCCTAAGGCTGTTAGGAAGGATGGGAGTTGGAGTCCAAAACACCTGGAAGACCCAACTTGGCCCTACTATCTGGAAAGAGATAGGGCAGGCCTGCCTTTTGGCAAGGCCCGAAATCTCCAGCAACACGCAGCTAGCAAAACATCCATGCTCAGCCATTGGTAGAGCCGGAATGTGAGAAATGCTTCCTTTGGCTCTGGCTTGTGAGAAGCCAAGGGGGAGGGATTGCAAAGCGGGGCCACGGCCCACCCCAAGGCCCTCGAAAGGGGAAGTTCTGGCTAGAGGAAATTGCTGCCGAATGAGTGAGTTGGGAGCCCGCCTTGGCTCCGAGATGACTAAGTTTGGCAATGCTCCTCGCCGGCTGTATTTCCTTTTATGGTGGATTTGAGGGAGACCGAGTGGAAAGAGGATCCGAAGGGATCCACCCTGCGCCTGTCACACCACCAACTAGCCCTCATGCGCTGGCTGTCTTGCGGCAGGACCAGGAAGGGTGCGGTTGGCTGATGCCTGACCTTCTCCATGGCTTTCTTAGGCCCCTTCCACACAGCTGAATACAATCCCTTGCCATGCTCCTTTTGGTGTGCGCACTGTGCATATGACATGCGTCTGCACATTTACTGCTGAATGGGAACACACATGCGCCCAAACATGAGCATTCCAGGCCCTGTGCATCTCAACAATAGATGCATGATTGTGCAAGGAAGTGTGCCCTGGCCGTGCAAAGAAGTGCACATTTATGCATGCTCCTTTTGGTGTGCGCACTGTGCATATGCCATGTGTGTGTGCATTTACTGCTGAATGGGGACACACATGCGCCCAAACATGAGCATTACAGGCCCTGTGCATCTCAACAATAGATGCATGATTGTGCAAGGAAGTGTGCCCTGGCCGTGCAAAGAAGTGCACATTTATGCATGCTCCTTTTGGTGTGCGCACTGTGCATATGCCATGTGTGTGTACATTTACTGCTGAATGGGGACACACATGCGCCCAAACATGAGCATTACAGGTCCTGTACGTCTCCACAATAGATGTATGATTGTTCAAGGAAGTGTGCCCTTGCCGTGCAAAGAAGTGCACACTTATGCATGCTCCTTTGGTGTGCGCACTGTGCATATGTCATGCATCGGCACATTTACTGCTGAATGGGAACACCCATGCGCCCAAACATGAGCATTCCAATCCCTATGCGGCTCAACAATAGATGCATGATTGTGCAAGGAAGTGTGCCCTTGCCGTGCAAAGAAGTGCACACTTATGCATGCTCCTTTTGGTGTGCTCACTGTGCATATGCCATGTGTCTGCACATTTACTGCGGAATGGGAACACACATGCGCCCAAACATGAGCATTACAGACCCTGTGTGTCTCAACAATAGATATGTGATTGTGCAAGGAAGTGTGCCCCTGTTGTGCAAAGAAGTGCACACTTATGCATGCTCCTTTTGGTGTGCTCACTGTGCATATGCCATGTGTCTGCACATTTACTGCGGAATGGGAACACACATGCGCCCAAACATGAGCATTACAGACCCTGTGCGTCTCAACAATAGATGTATGATTGTGCAAGGAAGTGTGACCTTGCCGTGCAAAGAAGTGCACACTTATGCATGCTCCTTTTTGTGTGTGCACTGTGCATATGCCATGTGCCTTCACATTTGCTACTGGGGTACATACTATATGTGGTCATGCATCAGCATTCCAGGCCCCTTCTACACTGTCATGTAATCCATATTATCAAAGCAGATTATCTATGTTATCTAAATCCAAAGCACCCGGAGGGCCAAAATTGGCCCATGCTTGCCTTACAAGGTTGTCATGATAGTGGAGGGAAATTGCATGTGCATTGCCCGCTGGAGGAAAAACAGTATGCAAACATCGCTAAGAATAGCTTGACATGCTCAGATCAATTCTCTCTGCTGTGAAAACAGGAAGTGATGAATACTTCTGAGTGCGGTTTCAGAAGCAAACTGTGCCCTAGTCTTAGTTGTGTGTATATGTGTATGTATTAGGCCTGTTTGATGCACACAAAAAAGGTTCAAAACTCGTTTTGGACGTAGGCGGCGCTGGCGCTTCGAATCTGAATGACTTCCAAAATTTTCCCGGAAAATTTTTTAAAAAATTCTGGAAAAATTCCTGAAAAAAACCAGGTTTTTGGAAATGTTTGGAGAGCTGAAAGCTCAGGGACGGATTGGGGGGAAACCGTGCTTTGATGCTCTCACCCATGAGTCATGCGCTTTGAACGACTGTCCTTGGTTTGCAGGCCTCGGGAAGAGATAGCAGGAGGAGAGACACAGCTCCGATCTCAACTTATCTGTTGTCTTTGTGGGGGTGGGAGGGAGAAGGAATGCCTCTCCGCAGCCAGAACGAAACGTCTTCTTCGCTGGAGATGTATCTCTTCCTGCCTCGCTGGATTGTCTTTGGCTTGCCATTTCTCATGCTTTCCTACTTTCCTTCCCCTTCCGTTGTTGGCCATATGGGTGGGTGCATTCGAAAGCCAAAACCAAGGTCACAACAACATCTATTATAGAACTCCAATATGCTGATGATAACATAGTCTGTGCGCATTCAGAAGACCTACAAACCCCTCTAAATACTGATGATGATGGTGATGATGATGATAAGCATAAGCAAGCATGGTTGTTGGCCATATTGGTGGGTGCATTTGAAAGCCAAAACCAAGGTCACAACAACATCTGTATACCTTTATAAAACGGAATGTTTGTATGTGTGTATGCGGAGGGCGGGAGGGCAGAAGGGCGGAAGCAGCCACTTTCACAGGCCAGGGCGGATATGTGGCAGCCACTTTCACAGGCCACAGCGACCAGCGCGGGTGATGGACCTGCACCAAACTTGGTACACATAACCCCCTAACCCCTTTTACGTCCTGGCGCGGGTCGGGGGACATGACCCACGGATTATGGGATTTGTAGTACTTTCCAACACTTTGGTTCCCACAGACCACTGAGGCCACCAAAAAGGACCAATACAGACCACACTCAGCACACACAGCCCCCATGACCCACTCTACATACTACTGAAGTTTGGAGGGGGCCAGAACATGGATGATGGGACTTGCAGTACCTTCCCTCACTTTCCAAGACTTCTACAAACCTAATCCTATGACTGATCAACACGAAACCTGCCACACAGAGCCCTCATGACCCACTCTACATCCTGGTGCAGATCGGAGAAGGGTGGACCATGGATGATGGGACTTGAAGTGCCTCTACTCACTTCCCAAGTCCGCTGCAACCCTCATCCAATCACTGATCGAGACCAAACTTGGCACACATAACCCCCATGACTGCCTTCGCATCCTGGTGAGGTTTGGGGAGGACTGACAATGGATGATGGGATTTGTAGTACTTTTTACACCCCTCTGTTCCCACAGACCACTGTGGCCCCCAACAAACACTGATAAAGACCACACTTGGCACACAGAGCCCCAGTGACCCAGTCCACATCCTACTGAAGTTTGGAGGGGGACAGAACATGGATGATGGGTCTTGCAGTACCTTCCCTCACTTTCCAAGACAGCTACAAACCTAATCCTATGATTGATCAACACCAAACTTGACACACAGAGCCCTCATGACCCACTCTACATTCTGGTGCAGTTTGGAGGAGGGTGGACCATGGATGATGGGACTTGAAGTACCTCTACTCACTTCCCAAGTCTGCTGCGACCCTCATCCAATTACCGATTGAGACCAAACTTGGCACACATAACCCCCATGACTGCCTTCACGTCCTGGTGGCACACAGAGCCCTCATGACCCACTCTACAGCCTGGTGCAGTTTACTGTGAGACGGACCACGGATGATGGGACTTGAAGTACCTTCACTCACTTCCGAAAAAGAATGCATCCCTCATCCATTCACCAATACAGACCAAACCTAGCACACAGAGCCCCCATGACCCAATCTACATCCTACTACACTTTGGGGGGGGGGGGACAGAGATGATGGGACTTGCACTACCTTCAGTAATTTCATGATACCACTGCAACTCCCAATAATGATGGATCAAGACCAAACCTGGCACACAGAGCCCCCATGACCCACTCTACATCCTGCTGCGCTTCTCAAATGACCCGGGCAGGGCCGGGTCCCCAAGCTAGTATATTATAAAACTCCAATATGCTGATTATAACATAATCTGTGTGCATTCAGAAGACTTACAAATAACTCTAAATACCGGGTTGTTGTAGGTTTTCTGGGCTGTATGACCATGTTCTAGACCAGTGTTTTTCAACCGTTTTTGAACCGCGGCACATTTTTTACATTTACCAAATCCTGGGGCACACCACCAACCAAAATGACACAAAATGACACTCTCACACAGTAATACATACAGTTAATATGTTTTTAAATGTATTTATACACTCAGTGTGAAACCTGGGCCTGTTTCGATGAACACAACATAGATATCCTGGCAGGAATGGCAGAAAGACACAAACTTCCCACACAGAACTCCCATAACCAAGAGAAAACGCTATAAGAGTTTGGTGGGCATTGACCTTGGGTTTTGGAGTTGTAGTTCACCGATATCCAGAGAGCACTGTGGACTCAAACAATGTTGGATCAGGACGAAACTTTACATGAAGACTCAATATGCCCAAATGTGAACACAGATAGAGTTTGGTGGAAATAGACCTTGACATTTGGGAGTTACAGTTTCTGGGATTTATAGTTAACACACAATCAAAGAGCATCCTGAGCTCTTGCAACAATGGAATTGAACCAAACTTGGCATATTGAACTCTCATTACCAACAGAAAGTACTGAAAGGGTTTGCTTGGGAATTGACCTTGAGTTTGGAAGTTGTAGTTCACCTACACCCAGAGAGCACTGTGGACTCAAACAATGTTATGTTATGTTGTTGTTTGTTTTCTATCCAGAATCGCAATGTTGGAAGGAGGCTCACCACTTTAAGGTCCCTCAAACAGGCATGGGGAAACTTCGGCCCTCTGGGTGCTTTGGACTCCAACTCCCACCATTCCTAACAGCCTGAGGCCCTTTCCTGCTTGAGTGGCTGAGGGGGGAAAGGAAAAGGGCCTGAGGCTACTAGGAATGGTGGGAGTTGGAGTCCAAAACACCTGGAGGGAGGGAGGGAGGGCCAAAGTTTGCCCGTGCCTGGCGTGGCCCTACCTACATGCTCTCCTCTACCTTCTCCATAAATGGATGTAATTCTGAGCACCTTCCCCAGGGCAGAAGGAGGTGACCATGTAAGGCATTGGGCCAGAATTCCAGGGCAGGAGAGGGCAGGTGGAGGTCACTCTCTTCAAGGTGAGCTGCAGAGCCCCCCACACCTGGCGCAACCCAAAGATGCTCCTTGCAGGAGCAAAACAACACCCGAAGGTGGGGGCGGGAGTGTTCCTTGCCCATCTGCCTGGCCTTCAGGGCTGCCCTGGCTCTCCAAAGGGAGGATGTGGACGCACACATTCCAGAGATAGGAAAATGGGGAGGAGAGAGAGAGAGAGAGAGAGAGAGAGAGAGAGAATGAATGAGATCAAAGGGGTGAAGAAAGAAAAAGGACAGCTTGTGCCTTTGGTACTGGTCACCGAAGGGTGCTGAAGGTGGGAGAGGGAGGGCGCTGAGAAACAATGGGAAATCAGCTGAGATGGAGAACTGGGGGCTGGGAGGAAAGAAGGAAGGAAGGAAGGGAGAAAGAAAGAAAGAAAGAGAGAAAGAAAGAAAGAAAGAATGAATGAATGAAAGAATGAGAAAGAATGAAAGAAAGAACAAAAGAAAGAACGAGAGAGAGAGAAAGAATTAAAGAGAGAAAGAATTAAAGAACAAAAGAAAGAGAGAATGAAAGAAATAATGAAAGAGAGAAAGAATGAGAGAAAGAAATAATGAAAGAAAGAGAAAGAAAGAATGAATGAAAGAATGAAAGAAAGAACAAAAGAATGAGAAAGAGTGAAAGAAAGAAAAATTGAAAGAAAGAGAGAAAGAACGAAAGAATGAGAGAAAATGAAACAATGAAAGAAAGAACAAAAGAAAGAAAGAATGAAAGAGAGAGAATGAAAGAAAGAATGAGAGAAAGAAAAAAGAAAAAATGAAAGAGAAAGAATGAAAGAACTAAAGAAAGAGAGAGAGAGAATGAACGAAAGAAAGAATGAGAAAGAATGAAAGAAAGAGAGAGAAAGAATGAATGAAAGAATGAAAGAAAGAAAGAACAAAAGAATGAAAAAGAGTAAAAGAAGGAAAAATTGAAAGAAAGAGAGAAAGAACGAAAGAATGAGAGAAAATGAAACAATGAAAGAAAGAACAAAAGAAAGAAATAATGAAAGAGAGAAAATGAAAGAAAGAATGAGAGAAAGAAAAAAGAAAAAATGAAAGAGAAAGAATGAAAGAACTAAAGAAAGAGAGAGAGAATGAACGAAAGAAAGAATGAGAAAGAATGAAAGAAAGAATGAGAGAGAAAAAGAATTAAAGAGAGAAAAGCATTAAAGAACAAAAAAAGAAAGAGAGAGAATGAAAGAAAGAAATAATGAAAGAGAGAAAGAATGAGAGAAAGAAATAA
>JARBWK010001298.1:0-19962 GCA_030556195.1 Anolis apletophallus | reverse complement strand
TGAGTCTCTCTGTTCCCTGACTTGAAACATTATTTCCGGGCTCCGTGCCAGCAGCGGAGAAGGACAGACTCTTTGCCATGCGCAGTGGTGTTTCCATTCACATTAACTTTTCCATAGCTCAAACTGTACTGCTTTCACCCATCTAGCCTAATGTTATCTCAAATTGGGCACAGGGTGTATTAGAGAGCATTAAATCACAGTGTTAGTCTTTCATTGCAAGTGCCTGCCTGATTTCTTGGCACCAAAACCCACTTTTCAGAGCTAACACGTATGTAGCATCACTCTCTGACTGTACTTTTTACACGGAAAAGTACCAAACCTGCTCTACTCTCAACAAGCTGTGTTTTGTTGTGGTTTAGATCAGTGTTTCCCAACCGCTGTGACGCGGCACAGTAGTGTCCCGTGACGGCCCTCCTGCTGTGCTGCGAGAAAAGCTCTCTGCCCCCCTTCCTTCCCCCCTCCTCCTGCCGAACTCCTGCTGCTTGGGGGAGGAGGAGGACAGGCGGCGGCGAAGAAAAAGAAGAGGGGCCAGGGCGCTGCCTCCTTCGGCCGTTTCCCCAGCCAGCCTCCAATCCGCCATGACCCCCGCCATGACTCTGGCCCCTCGCTCGCTGAAGCCGCACAGAAAAGGAGCCCTGCCCACTGAAGCCCGTCCACTGCTCATGCCCCTCCTCCATGCGGCCTGGCTCCGCCCCCTCCCTCAGCTTCAGCTCTCCCACAGCTTTGCCAGCCTTGAGGGGGCAGAGCCAGTACAATGCTGGCTTGGCACTGCCCCGTCAAGGCTGGTGAAGCTGTGGGAGAGCTAAAGCTGGGGGGAGGGGCGGGTCATGGCACGGCCTGGCTCCTCCCCCAGCTTCGGCACTCCCAGTAGCTGCTCCCAGCAGGCCATCATCACCCAGCCGTTCTTTACTGTGTTAGAATGTCATTTTGTGTCATTTTGTTTGGTGATGTGCCCCCGGATTTTTTTAATGTTAAAAGTGTGCCACGGCTCAAAAAAGGTTGGAAAACACTGGTTTAGATAGCTAGTTATATACCTTGCTGTAGTCCTGCATTATTACCCTGCTGTATTTTTGGGCTATCTAGCTGCAACTTTAACAGCTTCGCCGTTAAAACTGATTTTGTGCTAAAATAGGAGAAGATCCACTCTTTCTAAATAGACAGCTAGAGTCAGGATGAGGAATATCTCTGGATTTCCCTGTCATTGGTGGAAGCTAAAGGGGGATTTTCCAATCCTTGTCCCAGCAACTGAGGAAGAGAGAAAGAACCATCAAGGGAAATTGCTTCATTCCTTTTGTAAGTTGAATGTTTACCTTTGAACCTTCTTGAAACTGCTAAGATCTGCACCAAGTTCCTCCAGAACTTTGCTCAAATAAAGAACTTTGTTTTACTTCATCCTGAGGTGGTTTTACTTGCTGGGACCCCTGAGCTTCAAGAGAAGACACCCGCAGTCCCCCAGGCTTTAGATAGAAAGCACATCTTAACTTCAGCCTTTGAGTGCCTGGGCGTGACGGCACAAGTATTAAAAAGAAAAAGGTATATGTGCGGGAAAGGAAGAATCCAGCAGCATCTTTGAGGGCCCTTCCAGTCAGGCCCTGTATCCTAGGATCTGATCCCAGGTTTTCTGTTCATCCCAGATTATCTGTCAGTGTGAATTCCTATAATCCAGTTTAAAGCAGAAAACCAGGGCCCTGAGATAGACATATCTATTTTAACATTAGCTTTTATAGATATCAATCCCTTTGATCTATTTAAACCTGTGGAAGATGTTGTTATTATATATTTACATCTTATAAATCAGTCTTGTGCAATGTCTAACATTTGCAAATATTGGCTAATCAAGGTATGTTTAACATGAAAGGTAACAATACAAGATGACAGTTGACACCCTCTATGTCAATCTCACCTCATTAGATATTTCTGTTGATGCTTTCTCTCTTCGTTTCCCCTTTGGATGTAAGCCAAAAATAGTTTATTCTTGTCCAAAGGTTCTCTCTTTCCAGGATTTGATTCTGTAGATCTGTTTATCTAATATTAAAAGCTGTCTAAACATTGGCAGTAAAGTCTCTGACATTAATTGTTGGAGGCAGAGCAAAGGTTTGGAATGTTAATTAATATCTTCAAGGAACAAAACAGTTTCCAGTCCAGCTTCAGTGAGGAAACCGAACATGGTTGGTTTGGCTGGGATTAAAATCTTATACATTTGTTTCTGAGGAAAGGGACAAGATCTAAGAATGTCTGCAACACAAGGATCAAACGGTCCATAGATAAGGAGGCGAAAGGAAGGGGAAAGAGTAGGCAACGAGAAGGGAAGTATTTGAAAGGAAAGGATATGGCAAATGAGACCTGAGATAAAGGTCAGAGTTCTGACAAAATCCAAAGAGTGTGTAAGGTCAAGAAGGATTGTATGATAAGAGAAAGGAGATTATGAGTACAGTCAGAGGCAAAGTGCATGAAGGGGGAATACTGGGGAAAGGGGGTATAGCCTGAAACACTGCATTTTTAAAGAAATGATGGGTGGTGCAAAAAGCCAAGGGATCCGCATGGTGGAATGCTCTTTCCAGTCCCATTCTCGCACATATTTTGTTTCCAAGGTCCCTTCTACACTGTCCTTATATCCCAGGATGATATCAAGTTATCTGCTTTGAACTGGATTATGTGAGTCTCCACTGCCATATAATCTAGGACAGTGTTTCCCAACCTTTTTTGAGCCGCGGCACACTTTTAACATTAAAAAAATCCGGGGGCACACCACCAACCAAATTGACACTCTTAACACAGTAAAGAATGGCTGGGGGTTGGTGGCCTGCTGGGAACAGCTGCTGGGAGTGCCGAAGCCAGGGAGGGGGCGGAGCCAGGCTGCACCATGCCCCGCCCTATCCCGGCTTCACCTCTCCCAGTAGCTGCTCCAGCCTTGAGGGGCAGTGCCAAGCCAGCGGCGGCAGAGCCAGCACACTGCTGGCTTGGCACTGTCCCCTCAAGGCTGGAGAAGCTGCTGGGAGTGCCGAAGCCGGGGGGGGCAGAGCCAGGCCGCGCCATGCCCCGACACCTCCCCCCAGCTTCAGCTCTCCTACAGAGGAGGAGCATGAGTGGTGGATGGGCTTCAGTGGGTGGGGCTCCTCCTCCACGCGGCTTCAACGAGCGAGGGGCGAGAGTCATGGCAGATTGGAGGCTGGCTGGGGAAACGGCCGAAGGAGGAGGTGCCCCGGTCCCTTCTTCTTTTTCTTCGCCACTGCCCAGCCCTTCCTCCTCTCCCAAGCAGCAGGAGTTCGGCAGGAGGGGGGCAGAGAGCTTTTCTCGCGGCACAGCAGGAGGTCCGTCACGGCACACTAGTGTGCCATGGCACACTGGTTGAGAAAGACTGATCTAGGATAAGGAGATAATCTGGGATCGGATCCTGGGATATAAAGACAGCGTAGAAGAGGCCCAAGTCTGCTTTTTCATGAAAACGTTTGGAAGAGGTTGTGTGCCCACGGTTTGTTCCTTTTGCCACTGTGGTGCATATATATCATTTTTTTTTATCCTGATGGCTAGTGTGGTTTGTTTAAGTAGAAAACTGGAGGGGACCGTGTCTATCTAACCTGAATAAACACACTGGAACAGTATGATGTAAATCATAATGAGTAATATTTGCAACGGTGTTGGCTGTATCACATGCACCTTTAACCATTGAGCCCTTGTATCCAGGTAAATTTGTTTGCTCCGCTATTTGATTGTTCATTGTATATTGCTTTATCTATGCATTCCTACCGTGTATTAGGAAACGTGTATGTCACTTCCTTATTTGTATCTTACAGATTTTGCATGCCTGCTGCCTTTATGTGTATGTGACACGATACTTACCAATTACCACCTGGCCTTGACAAAGACCCGTGAGGTCGAAACGAGATGTGGGATTCCAGGGTAAACACTCCCTCGTCGGCCTGTTTATAGTGGTGGTGTCTCCCCGGCCGCGACTGTCCCCGTTTGGATTCCCTGGATCAGTTTGCCGCCTGGCAGCGGCTGCTCGCTTCAGCAGCCGCAACCGTCTCTGTTTGCATTTCATGGAGCGGTTTGACGCTCTGTAGCGGCTTTCTGGCCACTACATCCCATTGGGGACTTACGAACTTGGGTCCTTACCCCATGTGGAACATTCCATCAACTATTGCATCATTGGCTCCAGTCCCCGTTGAATTTGAATTTATATTGAACTTTCATTATTATTTCAACATTGTGGGTCTGGACTTTGCATCCATGGGTAGGAACCCTCTCTGTTAGTGCGCCTTGTGTGTTGTTGCATGTATTCACTAACACATTTGTGTATTTTGTATGGTTCATATTTTGTATAGTATGTAATTTATGTGATACAGCCAACACCGTTGCAAATATTACTTATTATGATTTATATCATACTGTTCCAGTGTGTTTATTCAGGTTAGTGTGGTTTGTTGTCATTTGAATTCTTTTGTTGAATGATTGTATTGTTGCTGTTTTTGCTCTTATTTGTAATGTCCATAATCCCATATGGCTGTTACGAATGCATAATTTAAAATTACTCCCCTGCAGTTGTTATGTGTTCACAGAATCATATATAGCTTCTAATTCAGGGGCTATGTAGGGACAACGAAAGTCTTTCAATCTCCGCTTACCATAAAGCACCCACTTACAATCAACATAGCTGTGTTCCTCTGTCACTTGGGAAGCATCTGGCTGCTGTTTCCACCCCAGTTTCCACCCCTTTTGCATGTGTTATCTTTGGGACAAGGGGGAATTTTGCAATAGGAATCCCACTGTCTGGCTGTCACCATTCATGGAAAGGCTGGAAATGGCATCAGCTACCCCCTAAGTGATAGGAGAAGAGATCTGCATGATCACAATGGCTGCTGCTTGGCAAATAGAAAATGCTGAGAGGCGAGTAGTTGAACTAGAATCCATTGTTTAGCACAATTTCGATGGTATTTATGTTTATAAACAGTATTCCAGCTAACAGTATTATTATTTCCTACCTTTCCCTGATCTGAGGCGCAAGGTAAATGCTTTAGATGTTTTAATTCCTTTTAATGGGATCCTTAAGAAAAGCCTGTCTATAATATTTAAAAATATATAGGAAATATCCAAACTAGAATTAGGGAGGTATCAGAGGGACCAGTATCCTATTGGTGACATACACGGGCATAACTGGTTAGAGAGCAAGCATGGTGTGGTTTGAGCATTCGACTACAACTTTGAAGATCAGGGTTCAATTCCTTGCTTGACTGCGGAAACCCACTGGGAGAACTTGGGCAAGTTGGGCTCTCTTAGTCCCAGAAAACCTGATAGGTATACCTTAAGGTCAACATTAGTTGGAAACAACTTAAAAGGAAAATTCACCACCAACAATCCTTGTTGTTAAACAAGGTTAAACCATTGTGCTGGCAGGACTGAAGACTGACATTTTGGAAGTTTGAATCCGGGGAGGGCGCGGATGTTTTACCATCCTACAAGGATGGTAAAACATCAAACCATCCGGGCGTCCCCTGGCTGACGTCCTTGCAGATGGCCAATTCTCTCATACCAAAAGCGACTTGCAGTTTCTTAAGTCGCTCCTGACACACAAAAAATTCCAAAAAACCCGCCCCAAAACCACCAACAATAATTGTGGATTAAGTTTGAGAATGTACTTTTGAAGGTGTAGCCAAAAGAGCTGTACTTTGTGTTCTTTCACAACACTTTGAAAACAATCTACAACAATAGCTGGGGGGGGGGGGGGTCTAGGAGCAGTCCCATCTTTTCTGCTGTGAATCAGCTACAGGGATCCAGGTGCTCTTGAGCATGGAGGGAAGAAGGAGCAGTGCAGTCTTTCTCCCTCTGTGCCCAGAAGTAATTGGAATGAGTTTTGACCCTCTCAACAGTGGATCAGTGACCAGGGAGTGCCTCCTTACAGCATTCCCATCTTTTCTGTTGCACGCCAGGAGACATATGGAGTTCCTGCCCCCACTGCTGCCTTCTCTTTGTATGCTGGTGGAAAGTTACAATCTGTCATGTAGGATCCTGGACAGAGCAGAAGAATCCATTGCCTGTTGGCAGAAAGACAATGAGTAAATAAGGAGACGAGACTGCTAGAATCGGGATCCTGATGGGACTTGTGCCAATTGTAGATTCCACTTTTACTGTGGCACTCAAACCTGGTTTCATATATTGATAAGTCCTCTCCGTTGTCGCCCCCTTGTTGTGGGGGAGAGGCTTGCGTACCCTAATTCAGTTGTGAACTATGCTGGCGGTGGCATAATAGCCACCGGTAGGGCCTCCCACGCCAGACAGGCCACAACCGAAGGGTCTGACAAAGAGCATCAACGGGTAGGATGGGCTCTCTAGCCTTTTGGCAACCATCCTAAGAGAGGGAAAACTCTAATTTCAAACCTGGGCAGATGGTGCTTGTTTAACCCTTGTAAGGTCAACCATCTAAGAGAAGGAAACTTGAACCAAAACTACAACCTGAGGACATCGCTGCCACCGTCCTAAGCTTGCTAGGCCCCGGCAGACGAACCTTTGGTTTAAAGGGTGAGGCTAGTTCTGTGCACGCCTCACTCCACCAGAAAAATCCATTGCACAGGCTTGAAGGACACATCCAACCTCCGAATCATCAAAGCACTTGTAGAAAGCGTGGGATGAGTCCTTCCTGAATCTTCGTTCGCGAAGAAAAGCCAAGAAGAAGAAGATATTGATAAATGATGCCTTCAAATTCAGGCGTGATGGGCCTTTGGCTCTCCAAACTACCATAAATTATGTCAGGCTTGATGAGCACTGGAGTTAAACAGAATCTGAAAGACCACAGTGTTTAAACACACAACCCATTTAACACTTTTATAATTATGTGGTTTAAGTGAATCATGCTATTAATGCTTCTCACTTATTGGGCAAGAGCAAGGTCAGGAAGGAAGAAAAAATAATGGGAGGGAGGACTTTATCTGGTGGATTAAAGCAGTTTGGAAATAAACTGCTTCTCAATTTGATGCATTATTGGGATCTATAGGTTTGAAGTATCACATTTAGATATATTCCAGTGTATAGTAAAATTGCTTACGCACATGCATATACACAAACACCATTGGGTATTATTTATTTATTTATTTATTTATTATTGCGATTTCTGCGCCGCCGACTCCCGAGGGCTCGCGGCGGCGCACAAACAACTGGCTCAGCGCCAGAGGTAAACATAAAACATAGAGCACAAAAGATGTAGCCCAACTTAAAAACAAGCAATACAATTAAAACAGTTAAAACAATCAAATATCAGTTACACAGCAGAAAGTAGCCGAAAAAATCGAACCGGGCATGTGTAAGGGCCTACTCCCCAAAGGCCTGCCTAAACAGGTAAGTTTTGCAGGCCCGATTATGTATCAGTAAGTGTGCAGTCTGTGCATCAAACAACATGTGACATGAAACACACAGCATGCAGTTAAAATCACACTTGGGAGTAAATGTGCCTGACCTCAATAACAGCATGCATGAGTGGCAAAGATTTTAACCGCCTGCTCTTAAATTTTTAAATAAAAATTCCTACACATAGACTGGAAAACACAAAGGAAAAAATCTATTGGTATCATATCTTACAACCGTGTCATAGGCTGCTGTAAGGTCGACAAAAACTGTTCCAATAATGCAAACTTTCTCATATCCTTCCTCGATGTACTCAGTCAGATTAAGAATTAGGGCTGTACAGTTTTTCCCTGGTCTGAAACCTGCTTGTTGTGCAATAAGCTGGGGTTAATAACAGGTCCTAATCGATTTAGTAGTATCCTCTCATATACTTTATATCAGTGTTTTCCAACCTTTTTTGAGCCGCGGCACATTTTTTACATTTACAAAATCCTGGGGCACACCACCAACCAAAATGACACAAAATGACATTCTAACACAGTAATACATATAGTTAATATGTTTTTAAATGTATTTATACACTCAGTGTGAAACCTGGGCCTGTTTCGATGAACACAATATAGATATCCTGGCAGGAATGGCAGAAAGACACACACGAAGGTCTTGCTCAACAGCTGGGAGTTATAGTTCACCCACAATCAAAGAGCATTCTGAACTCCACCAATGATGGAATGGAATCAAACTTCCCACACAGAACTCCCATAAGGGAGCCCGAGTGGAAGAAAAAGTGTTCGGCAGGAGGGGAAGAAAGGGTACTGGAGGTTCCAATTTCCCCGGCACACTTGATGATCTCTCACGGCACACTAGTGTGCCACGGCACACTGGTTGGGAAACACTGCTTTATACATAGTAGATCAGGGCTGTCCAACTTCTACTGGCCCAGGGGCCTGAATTCCAGTCGCTGATGACCTGGGGGGCCGTAGGGTCTGCCCCTGCCTCCGGCTCCGCCCTCTCCCCGGCGCTCTCTCCCCTTATTTTTATCTAATATTAAATATTAAATATATTTAATTCCATCCTCCCCTCTCCCTTTATTTTTATTTAATATTAAATATATTTAATTCCATCCTCCCCTCTCCCCTTATTTTTATTTAATATTAAATATATTTAATTCTATCCTCCCCTCTCCCCTTATTTTAATTTATCCCATCTCCCCTTATTTCATCTTTACATATATTTAATTTTATATTTAATACATGAGGGGAGATGGGGAGAAAAATGAGGAGCCCCTGAGGAGCCCCTGCTTCGCCTACCTTTCCAAACGCGCAGGATCCAGGAGTACCCGGACGACGAGAGAAGCGACGACCGACTGAGTCGAAAGAAGGTCCTAATCGCGTCTGTGGGCCTCAGTGATCCAGTAGTAGAGTAGCCGAAGAGTATCGTGAGAATACGCAATCCACACGGGATTTCGCTGTCAATGCCGGCGTGATCTCGCGTTGAAAGCGAAATCCCGTGTGGATTGCGTATTCTCGCGATACTTGCTCTGAACCCGGATGTAGGTATTTTTTAAAAAAAATATTATTTATTTTATTTTTCAATTTTTATTTTTTATTAAAAAGCTTAGGGGGCCGGAGGGAAGGTGCTGGGGGCCGTATACGCCCCCCCGGGCCGCCAGTTGGACAGCCCTGCCCTAGACCAGTGTTTCCCAACCTTTTTTGAGCCGCGACACACTTTTAACATTTAAAAAATCCGGGGGCACACCACCAACCAAAATGATACAAAATGACACTCTAACACAGTAAAGAACGGCCGGGGGATGGTGGCCTGCTGGGAGCAGCTGCTGGGAGTGCCGAAGCCGAGGAGAGGGAGGAGCCAGGCCATGCCATGCCCCGCCAGTTGGACAGCCCTGATATAGATGACATAGGAATGATATGGGTATCTATCAGAAAGAAGGCCGGTCTGATTTTCTTAGAGGTGCTCTCCTTGCATCAATTGCACTGCACATATTCACATCAGTGTATATCCCTGCACTCACCATAAACACATTATTTCCTTCCCTGCCCCGTGGAGACTGCTCCAGCACATGGCCACGTTTTAAAAGCCTGAAACAGCTGATCAACTGATTGGGCTGTGAAATGGACACACAGCTTATTTAAAGGAAGCACAAACTGAGAGCTATTAGAACTCGCTGAAACTCTTTATTTTAAACTTTATAATATTAAACAGAGTTTGAATAAACAATTGGAGGAAAAGGGAAATCCAGCAGAAGTTTTTTTTAATTCCTTCTGTTATGTGCTGAACCTCATAATGAAGCAGCCAAATCAAGGAGTTATGGAACTCCGAGTACCAAGTTAACTTTACCAAGCTACCTGAACGTGCGGGTACAAGGATGAGGGAAAACACACGACAACTGTGAAGTAGGTGAAAAATCAAAAGAATTTATTCTGGCACCAGCTGGTGGGCTTCTGCCAGCAGAACACGCTGCAATCAGGGGCAAAAGACCCCGTCACTTTCAATACAAAGACATTTATACCCCAATGGAGGCATTTCAGTTAAGCCCACCCCTTCTTCATGGATAAAAACAATCATAATTGGCTGGTGATTACTGTTGCTTACATGACATTTCATTAATCCAATAAACATTGCATTTCCATTAGCATCACATCTCTAAGTCACACCTATGAATGAGAACAATAGTCATTTCTGTTAGTTCTTTCTCACAGTACAGCTATCAATGCTGAGTCTCTGATGTTCCCTAGTTTGAAACATTGACTTCCAGGCTCCGTGCCAGCAACGGAGGGGGTCAGACTCTCTGTCATGCGCAGTGCTTTCTCTATTCGCATTAAGTTCTCCCATAGCACAATCTGTACTGTTCCACCCATCTAGCCTATGTTATCTCAAGTTAGGCACAGGGTGTATTAAAAAGCATCAATCACAGTGTTATTTTCACATTGCAAGTGCCTGTCTGATTCTTGGCACAGGAACCCACATTTCAAAGCTCTACACGCATGTAGCATCACTCTCTGACTGTACTTTTTGCACGAAAAGTACCAAAACCCGCTTTATTCCAGAATTTCTTTTCTTGTGGGAAACTCATCACAAGGAGTTTCCTACACACACGTCTGGAACACCTTAAGAGGACCAATTCACTCTCCAGTCCCTTGGGACCACAGTTTCTCCAGTTCGGACAGCATGCACACCTTTTACTGTATCTATGGAACTCTGCACTGCCCTAGCACAACATTTGAGCAAAATGGGCAGCCAGCACATTATGATTAGCACAGAGCATATCACCACTATGATTATCATCACAAGTGACCGCAACCAATGCAAATTTGGTAGCCAGTTTAGCAGGGTGCTCCAGAAATCACTTGGAGCCGAGTAAGTCTTTTGTATTTCTCTAGCAACACTCTGAATCTTGTTCAGATCCAGCGACACGTTCAGCCACACGCAAAGACCCCCCTCTTTTGACAAAAGATAATCTAGTGCCAACTTTTGCTGCATGGCCATTCTTGCCAAAGAATTCACCTCTACCTGCATAGATGTCATTCCTTCATATGTATATTAACACACTGGTTCAAAACAATGGGAATGTTATAACCAGAACACACACAAGATGCTTAAATTTGCTCAGAATATCTTCTATAATCATATACTCATATACATAACATAAATTCACAGTGTCTATACATACAAATAACGCCAAGTAGAGCCGACTTGTATCGCTGGGGAAGACAGGGAGTCACGGAAAAGTTCTTGAGGGTGGGAATGTAGCGAGACCGGGAGGAAAGTTCAATAGGAAATGTAGTCCCAAGTCCGGAGATGATTCACCCCGCATATATCAGTACATAATCCTAACACCCTTGAGATCAAGAGGCAATGCCCGAGCGACTCCACCGCGTTGCTTGCATCCAGGTGGGCTCCGGGAGGCGTGTATGGCAAGGGCCGCGACGGTCTAATTACGAGCCCGGCCGTTTCGCCCTCCACGGGCTTTTTCAAGCGGCAAAAGAGTAGTACAACATGGCGTGACACAGGAGGATCAATTAATCTGTAACAATAATTCGCATTTAAAACATGAAAGCAACACATTCCCATTGTAGTAGCCCACAGAGAGTTGACAGACATACCATTTCATGGCTGGAATCACGCATACATCTCCTGCGGACCCGAAGGTGCATACAGGTAAGCAAGGATACAATTTATACATTAAAACGAAGCTGATTCAGGTGAGTAGGGCGGATAAGGGGAGGGGCTCATTTAACCCGATTGGAAATTCGCTTTGTAGATGGACTATCCACCATGTTTCCCGCCTAATGAGCAGTTCATGTAAATTACTATGAGGGGGTGCCCTGATTTTTTCCAAAGCTGTAAACTTAAAGGAGTCAGGTGCATGTTTGGCCTCCAAAAAATGCTTGTACAAAATGCTGTTATCCGAACCCGTTCGTACACGTGAACGGTGTTCCGACATTCTCTGGCGTAATTGTCTGGAGGACATCCCTACGTAAGCCTTACCACAATCGCAAAAAATACAGTAAATACACCCCTCCGAGCCACAAGTCGTGTGGTCTCTAAGCTTAAAATGTTTGTGGGTTTTAAGGCTAATGACCTCCTTCCCCCTGAAGACTTGTCGGCAGGATACACAATCCCCACATGGTTTGCACCCCGGCGATATGATACTCCTGGGTTGGGGGTTGTGTAAGGTGGAGTGTATGAGCATATCCTTAAAATTCTCCGTGCGTCTGTACGCGATCATGGGGGGATGCTGAAAGGCCGGGATGTCGGGTAACATGCCCCAGTTCTTCCTTACAGCCGCCACAATCTGTTTGCTGTGGGGAGTAAGTCTGAGGGGCCAAACAATGCGATTTGTTGGGGTGGGTGCCCTCTTTTTGAATAAATCAACCCGGGATATAGATCTAGCTCTTTTTTCTGCCCTGTCGATAACACTGTGTGGATAGCCCCTTTCCTGAAGTTGCGCCCGGAGTTTATTGGCTTCTAATGCAAAATGTTCCTCATGTGTGCAGTTGCGCTTCAGGCGTATATACTGGGAATACGGTAGGGAGTTCTTTAAGGAGTAGGAGTGATGACTCCGGTAATGTAACAGAGAGTTTCTGTCCGTAGGTTTTCTATAATTGCGAACACTCAATCTGTTCCCCTGCTTGAACACAGTTGTGTCCAAAAAATTAACTCTGTCCATGCTATGTTCAAACGTAAATTGAATATTAGCATCCCAAGAATTAAGCCACTGCTGAAACACGTCCAGCGAAGTGTGACGGTCTAATAAAAAGAAACAATCATCTATATAGCGTCCATAAAATTTAATATGCCTAGCTGGAGATGTTGGATCATGTAGGAATGACTTCTCTAATGCCGCCATATATAGATTTGCAATGGAAGGGGCGCAACTTTGCCCCATGCTCACCCCGCTGACCTGAAGGAAGAACTCCCCATCAAAAGCAAAATAATTATAGTCAAATAAACAGTCTATTAATTCTAATAGAAAATGTGTCGGGGGGAACATGACATTGGGCCTCCTATCAAATGCATCTGATAATACTGTCCTTGCTTCCTGTAGAGGAATTCTAGTATAAAGAGAATTAACGTCAGCTGATGCCAATATATCCCCACTGTTAATGGAAAGTCTCTCTATTTTCGTTATGAAATCCGAAGTGTCTTCAATGAGGGAGGGTATTTGTTTAACAAAGGGTTGTAGAATAGAATCAATATATATACCAAGGGGTTCCATTAAAGATCCGGAACCGGATAGGATTGGTCTCCCGGGAGGAGGGAAACCGGGCTTGTGGGTTTTTGGCAAAAAATAATATTGGGGGACCCGTGGATGTTCCGCCATCAAAAATTTGGAAATCCTGGCGTCTATATACCCCATGCTTTCAGCCTCATGAATGATGTCCCTAATGACTGATTGGTAACGTTTAGTAGGGTCGCTGGGAATACGTTTGTAGAAACGTTCATCATTTAACTGGCGGTGGGCCTCCTGAATATAGATGGTGCGGTCCAATACTACCAGCCCGCCCCCTTTATCCGCTGATTTAAATACTAGATTATGTTCCTTACCCAGATTCCTGATCATGTTGACCTGTTGTACATTAAGGTTGTTATGTCTATTGTCTCCCCTATGGTTAATACCCTGTACCTCCCTGAGAACAGTGCTCTCAAACGTTCTGAGGTTGTGAGAAATATCTATGGGTGTAAAGTTGCTCTTGATCTGCATGCGAGTATTATGGCAATAATTATCAGAAGACAAGCCAGGGTCTGAGAAGTGCTCCTTTAATCTTATTGATCTGAACAACCTGGCCAAATCTTGTCTAATGTGCAACCGAACATAAAGGGGTATGTACAAATGAAACACCCATATTCAATACTTTCATTTCCTCAGTAGAGAACACATGTGAAGACAGGTTCACAACTAAGTTTGGCCCTTTGCTTTTTGGCCTGGGGAAAATAACGCGGCCTGCTGGGATTCCTCTTCCTGGTGGGATACCTTGAGGAGGTGCTGGCTGAGGAGTCTGAGGGTAATTCTTCCATGGAGGTGGCTGAGGGAAGGGATTCCTGAGAGAAATGCACCTGACGTGATCCCCTGGGTTTGTAAACCCACTTATACACACGGTTAGTTGCATAATCTTGTTGGTCGCGTTTAAACTTATTGATTTTATAGTTTTTCAAGTCCTCTTGCAGACTATCGCATTGTTGTTTAATTTTTGCGATATCCGCCGCCGAGAGCGCCTCGGCGTGGGTGGACTTCAGCAAATCGACCTCCCCTTTAAGTTCAGTACTCTCTTTAATATTACGTTTTATGATCAAAACCATAAAATCCCTCGCGCAACGTTCTGCGATGGCTTTCCAGGATGCCAAAACTCCTCATCTCCAGTGTACACCCTGGGGGTACTTGTACACGGAGGCCCCTGGGTGTTAGGGAATGGCGCACATACTCCGACAAGGACGCCACATTCAGCTGTACCCTAATAAGCCTCTGCTCTTTCTCATCTAATTCCTTAAAGGGGGCAGAGGTATTAGGGGGTGCACTGACCGCCGCGGGTCCCACCGTGGGGTCAAACAGAAATAAACCGTGAATGGCAGAGTCTGCCTCTGCGTCACTAAATGCCTCGACCACATTCATTTGTGCCATAATCAAAGCTACAATGACCGGAAAACCGGGATACAATATTAACACACTGGTTCAAAACAATGGGAATGTTATAACCAGAACACACACAAGATGCTTAAATTTGCTCAGAATATCTTCTATAATCATATACTCATATACATAACATAAATTCACAGTGTCTATACATACAAATAACGCCAAGTAGAGCCGACTTGTATCGCTGGGGAAGACAGGGAGTCACGGAAAAGTGAACTGCTCATTAGGCGGGAAACATGGTGGATAGTCCATCTACAAAGCGAATTCCAATCGGGTTAAATGAGCCCCTCCCCTTATCCGCCCTACTCACCTGAATCAGCTCCGTTTTAATGTATAAATTGTATCCTTGCTTACCTGTATGCACCTTCGGGTCCGCAGGAGATGTATGCGTGATTCCAGCCATGAAATGGTATGTCTGTCAACTCTCTGTGGGCTACTACAATGGGAATGTGTTGCTTTCATGTTTTAAATGCGAATTATTGTTACAGATTAATTGATCCTCCTGTGTCACGCCATGTTGTACTACTCTTGCCAGCTGAAAAGCCCGTGGGGCGAAACGGCCGGGCTCGTAATTAGACCGTCGCGGCCCTTGCCATACACGCCTCCCGGAGCCCACCTGGATGCAAGCAACGCGGTGGAGTCGCTCGGGCATTGCCTCTGATCTCAAGGGTGTTAGGATTATGTACTGATATATGGGGTGAATCATCTCCGGACTTGGGACTACATTTCCTATTGAACTTTCCTCCCGGTCTCGCTACATCCCCACCCTCAAGAACTTTTCCGTGACTCCCTGTCTTCCCCAGCGATACAAGTCGGCTCTACTTGGCGTTATTTGTATGTATAGACACTGTGAATTTATGTTATGTATATGAGTATATGATTATAGAAGATATTCTGAGCAAATTTAAGCATCTTGTGTGTATTCCTTCATATGTGTCATTGGCCAAAGATTCCAAGTCATATGATAACACACACAACTGTTTTATGCTCCAAGCCACACCCAACCTGGGCTCTGCAATTGCTATAAACCTCTGGGCTTCAGTTAGAAAAGTCTTGTCAGGATCATACCCATAGCGTTGCACATCAGCAAATGAGCGCTTATGGATATGTAAGTACAAATTAGTCACATGAGTCTCCTTGGGAAGCACTCTCAAACCCCCCGGCTGCAGGGTGCCTAGGGTACAAATTCCAGACCAAACTACAGGAAGCACAGGCATCGCCACCTTTCCACAAATCCAAACAATTCCCTCGGGAAGTCCAGTGGCACGATACCCTACACGTCGAGCAGGCAAATTCTGAACCAGGTTCACTATAGCAGTGCTGTCCAACTTCTAACCGGCCAAGGGCCGGACTTGAGGTCACTGATGACCTGGGGGCCGTTCGGCCCCGCCCCCAGCCCCTCCCGCAGGCCCCGCCCCAGGCCCCCTCCCCAGCCCCGCCCCCGCCCCGCCCCCTCCTAAGCTGTCATTCTTTCGCCTTTTCCCTGACTGGCTTCTCCTCTCTCTCTCTTTCCCCGGGCGCGCTGGCGCCTGGGATCCCCGCGCACGGGGGGAAAGAGAGAGAGAGAGGAGAAGCCAGTCAGCTGACTGGCTTCTCTTTTCTCTCTCTTTCCCCGGGCGCGGGGGGAAAGAGAGAGAGCGGAGAAGCCAGTCAGCTGACTGGCTTCTCTTCTCTCTCTTCCCCGCGCGCGCTGGCGCCGGGGATCCCCGCGCACGGGGGGAAAGAGAGAGAGAGGAGAAGCCAGTCAGCTGACTGGCTTCTCTTCTCTCTCTCTCTTTCCCCCGGGCGCTGGCGCCTGGGTTCGCCTGCAAGACGGGGGAAAGAGAGGGAGAGAGGAGAAGCCAGTCAGCTGACTGGCTTCTCTTCTCTCTCTCTTTCCCCGGGCGCGCTGGCGCCTGGGATCCCCGCGCACGGGGGAAAGAGAGAGAGAGAGAGGAGAAGCCAGTCAGCTGACTGGCTTCTCTTCTCTCTCTCTTTCCCCGGGCGCGCTGGGGCCTGGGATCCCCGCGCACGGGGGAAAGAGAGAGAGAGAGAGGAGAAGCCAGTCAGCTGACTGGCTTCTCTTCTCTCACTCGTTCCCCGGGCGCGCTGGCGCCGGGGATCCCCCGGGGAAAGAGAGAGAGGAGAAGCCAGTCAGCTGACTGGCTTCTCTTCTCTCTCTTTCCCCGGGCGCGCTGGCGCCTGGGATCCTCACAAGACGGGGGAAGAGAGAGAGAGAGGAGAAGCCAGTCAGCTGACTGGCTTCTCTTCTCTCTCTCTTCCCCGGGCGCTGGCGCCTGGGATCCTCGCAAGACGGGGGAAAGAGAGAGAGAGGAGAAGCCAGTCAGCTGACTGGCTTCTCTTCTCTCTCTCTTTTCCCCCGCGCTGGCGCCAGGGATCCTCACAAGACGGGGGGAAAGAGAGAGAGAGAGAGAGAAGCCAGTCAGCTGACTGTCTTCTCTTCTCTCTCTTCCCCCGGGCGCTGGCACCTGGGATCCCCGCAAGACGGGGGGAAAGAGAGAGAGAGAGAGGAGAAGCCAGCTGACTGGCTCAGCTCTCTCTCTTTCTTCGGGCGTGCTGGCGCCTGGGATCCCCGCAAGACGGGGAAAGAGAGAGGAGAAGCCAGTCAGCTGACTGGCTTCTCTTCTCTCTTTTCCCGGGCGCGCTGGCGCCTGGGATCCTCACAAGACGGGGAAAGAGAGAGAGAGGAGAAGCCAGTCAGCTGACTGGCTTCTCTCTCTCCTCTTTCCCAGGCGCACTGGCGCCTGGGTTCCCGCGCACGGGGGAAAGAGGGAGAGAGAGGAGAAGCCAGTCAGCTGACTGTCTTCTCTTCTCTCTCTCTTTCCCGCGCGCGCTGGCGCCTGGGATCCCGCAAGACGGGGAAAAGAGAGAGAGAGAGAGAAGCCAGTCAGCTGACTGGCTTCTCTTCTCTCTCTTTTCCCCGGGCGCGCTGGCGCCTGGGATCCTCGCAAGACGGGGGAAAGAGAGAGAGAGAGAAGCCAGTCAGCTGACTGGCTTCTCTCTCTCTCTCTCTTTCCCGGGCGCACTGGCGCCTGGGATCCCCGCAAGACGGGGGAAAGAGAGAGAGAGAGGAGAAGCCAGTCAGCTGACTGTCTTCTTCTCTCTCTTCTTTCCCCGCGCTGGCGCCTGGGATCCCCACAAGACGGGGGGAAAGAGAGAGAGAGGAGAAGCCAGTCAGCTGACTGGCTTCTCCACTCTCTCTCTCTTTCCCCGCGCGCGCTGGCGCCTGGGATCCCTCGCAAGACGGGGGGGGAGAGAGAGAGAGGAGAAGCCAGTCAGCTGACTGGCTTCTCTTCTCTCTCTTTCCCCCGCGCTGGCGCCTGGGATCCCCAAGACGACGGGAAGAAAGAGAGAGAGGAGAAGCCAGTCAGCTGACTGTCTTCTCTCTCTCTCTCTTTCCCCGGGCGCGCTGGGGCCTGGGATCCCCGCGCACGGGGGAAAAGAGAGAGAGGAGAGAAGCCAGTCAGCTGACTGGCTTCTCCTTTCTCCCTCTTTCCCCGCGCGCGCGCCCTTGCCCCAATCCCGAGCGCCGGCGCGGGGAGGGGAAGGAGGAGGGGCGAGGAAGAAAGCAGCCAGCTGACTTCCTCCTCCTTCACCCCTCCTCCCCCTCAAGGACGCGCCGCGGCTCCAATCGTGAGCCGCGGTGCAGGGAGGGGAAGGAGGAAGGGCGAAGGAGGAGGAGCCAGCTCTCTTCCTCCTCCCTGCCCCACCTCTCCTCCCCCCGGCCGCCATTTTTTTAAAAAAAATCGATTTTTTTAAAAAAAATTAAAAATGGCGGCTGAGGGCATAGGTGGGGCCGTGTCCAACAGGCTACAGGGCCGGATCCGGCCCCGGGGCCGCCAGTTGGACAGCCCTGCACTATAGCATTCTCATGATGGTTTCTGAACAATATGTGAGTGCAGTTTGAGCTCTCCCAACTCCAAGTCCAAACACCTGTGGTTCTCAGACCACAACGTCCTCTGTACCTGCTATGCACTGTAATCATGTGATCACAAGCAGGATAGGCACCTAGCTCAACCTGATTAAAAAACTCATACATGCCAAGCCTCTGGCTTCCTGCATAGTAAGGCCTCTCTTCCTTCTCCCATCTGAAACACAGCGCAGCTTTTAACACAGGAGAACGGTGAGTTACCATGAACCAAGCCCTTTCTGCTTCCCCTCCCATCAGTTCCTGCTTTCCCTTGATGCTATTCCACCCTCTCAATGTTAACACCCCGCTAGGAACTATCGGCCATCCTGACTTATGGCTCGAGGGGCCTTGACTGCAAATCCAGCATGAATTTAAACTCAGTTCATGTGACATGTTAGTTACAAGTCTATGAAACATATTTTGCTCCCACCCCCCGTGTGTCCCAGTAATGTACAATGTCAATATCAGAGCCACGAATCCAAACACTGTTCTTACTCTCACCGGGCGCTTACTCCTGTAACGCTGTCCCATTAGGATGCTAAGCCACCATTGCAGTGAGAGTGCCTTTGGCTCTGTCCATCTTTCTTGTGTTGGACCACCATTACCCGGATTGGGAGCGATGGTATCAGACGACTCTTCTGTGGCCTTCTTCTTCTGTGTGCCCCCCTAAATAGGGCGTCGCAAAGTATTTGTAATCCTTAGGCGCAGGGGATTGCTTGGATCCACGGAAGACTCCAAAGCAACCGGCGCCCTTTTCACCCGCGTATAGTGCACCCATGGACGAATGCCTTCCACCTTTATCGCTGTTGGTGTGCTCAGCAGCACGGTAAAGGGACCTCTCCATCTGGGCAGCAAAGGACGCACCTGCCACTCCTTGATGAGGACGGATTCGCCAACTGAAAAAGAGTGAAGAGAAGTAGTAGGGAGAGGAGGTCGCAAATCCGCTGTATATTGACTAAGTTTCTCTAGCTGTTTCCCTAACATCTGGACATCTTGCAAAGTCTGTTGGTGTCCTAACAAATGACTATCAGAAGTCAGTCCACACATAGTTTTTAAGTTCAATGGAGGCCTGCCATACAAACGCTCAAAAGGTGACAAGCCTGTCTTCTTATGAGGGGTACATCTGACCCTCAGGAGGGCTAGAGGTAACGCCATCCTCCAGTTCAATTTAGTCTCTTGGCAAATCTTTGCTAAACAGTTTTTCAAAGTCCGATTGGCTCTTTCTGCCCTGGCAGAAGACTGCGGGTGGTACGCACAATGAAGACGCCACGTGATCCCTAACAGTTTGCACAGTCCCTGGACCACGGGTGCACGCACGCGGGCCGTTATCTGAGCCTATCTGCAAAGGCATGCCGAATCTAGGAATAATGTCTTTCATGAGGCCTTTCACTACCTCAGCTGATTTCTCCGTGCGTGTAGGAAAAGCTTCAATCCAACCCGTGTAAGAGTCCACAAAAGCAACAAATAGCGGAAGCCTCCACTCATTGGCATTTCTGTAAAGTCTGTCACTAACACTTCAAAGGGCCAATTCCTTGATACTGTATCCCAGGCGCTTTCAAAG
>JARBWK010001297.1:0-19964 GCA_030556195.1 Anolis apletophallus | reverse complement strand
GCAAGAGGTGAGGGTCCTGGAGGAAAGGCATGGGGATTAAAGGAGGGCTTTTTTCAGCCCCACGCCTTCCTGCCAAGACCCTCACCTGAGCATAAGCTGAGGGGAACTTTTTCACCCTAAAAAAAGGGCTGAAACACTCGGCTAATATTCAAGTATATGTGGTATGTTTTTTTAATACGTGGCATAAGACTCGTATTTAACCCTCTGAAGGATTGTCACAAAGAGCCGGCTTTCTGCTGCTCCAAGAACAGGACCCCCCCCCCCTTAGGGATTGAAACGACAAGAAGGGGGACTACCAAATCTTAGGCAGAACTTCTCAAAGGGTTCTGTTTGAAATCAGATATTTACTGCAACGGCAGAACCCTAAGAGCTGTGAGGAACATCCCACTTTGAGTCCCTCGACTGAAGAGGATTCTGTGCCCTTTATTTTCTTCTCAAAATTGTACACACGCTGCTACCAAATATAAAACTCTTCCACAAGCTACCTCCTTGGATGTGTAGTTTGTATGAGAGGCATTCAGAGACTTTTCTTTGCTTTGAACAAAGAAAGATGTTTATTTTATTCTGAACAGGCACAAAAGCTTAATGGTTTCGGTAATACTTGTACAAAGCGATATGGTTTCAGAAATAGTTCAGTGCTTGAGTTACAGGTTCCAGTCAACACCTGAGAATCTTTTAGTATTCCACTAAACAGTTCCTTCAATACAAACAGTGTCCAGAGAAGCAAAGGGATTATACAAAAACGGCCCAAGACAAACAAGAACAAAAAACCCCAAAAACTGAACAAGAGTTCAAAACCACGAAGAAAGTTGTCAAGCCAAACCCAACTTAAAGCCATGGGAACCACACGCATTCATCAGGAAACATTGAAAATGTAGTCTCCTGCACCAGAATGTCCAGAACCTGCCATTTCCCTGTTGCAACACGTTGTATTAGTTTTGTCCCAGCTCCTTGGATGATATCTCTCCTGTACGTTCCCTCTGATGGTTCAAAAAATATGAACCCTGATAAAAACATTTCCCATATGCCTGGCATTAGTATGGCTTCTCTCCTGTGTGGAGTCTTCTGTGCTTCGCCAAGGCTGAATTGTCAATGAAACATTTCCCACACTCCTGGCATTGGTGTGGCTTCTCTCCTGTGTGGAGTCTTTTGTGCCTCACCAAGGCTGATTTCACAGCAAAACATTTATCACACTCCTGGCATTGGTATGGCTTTTCTCCTGTGTGGAGTCTTTTGTGGCTCACCAAGTTTGAACTGTGAGCAAAACTTTTCCCACACTCCTGGCATTGGTATGGCTTCTCTCCTGTGTGGAGTCTTTTGTGGCTCACCAAGGCTGAACTCACAGCAAAACATTTCCCACACTCCTGGCATTGGTATGGCTTCTCTCCTGTGTGGAGTCTTTTGTGGCTCACCAAGGCTGAACTGTCAGCAAAACATTTCCCACACTCCTGGCATTGGTATGGCTTCTCTCCTGTGTGGAGTCTTTTGTGCCTCACCAAGGCTGAACTCAGCAAAACATTTCCCACACTCCTGGCATTGGTATGGCTTTTCTCCTGTGTGGAGTCTTTTGTGGCTCACCAAGTCTGAACTGTGAGCAAAACATTTCCCACACTCCTGGCATTGGTATGGCTTCTCTCCTGTGTGGAGTCTTTTGTGGCTCACCAAGGCTGAACTGTGAGCAAAACATTTCCCACACTCCTGGCATTGGTATGGCTTTTCTCCTGTGTGGAGTCTTTTGTGGCTCACCAAGTCTGAACTGTGAGCAAAACATTTCCCACACTCCTGGCATTGGTATGGCTTCTCTCCTGTGTGGAGTCTTTTGTGGCTCACCAAGTCTGAACTGTGAGCAAAACATTTCCCACACTCCTGGCATTGGTATGGCTTCTCTCCTGTGTGGAGTCTTTTGTGGCTCACCAAGTCTGAACTGTGAGCAAAACATTTCCCACACTCCTGGCATTGGTATGGCTTTTCTCCTGTGTGGAGTCTTTTGTGGCTCACCAAGACTGAACTGTGAGCAAAACATTTCCCACACTCCTGGCATTGGTATGGCTTCTCTCCTGTGTGGAGTCTTTTGTGCTTCGCCAAGGCTGAATTGTCAATGAAACATTTCCCACACTCCTGGCATTGGTATGGCTTCTCTCCTGTGTGGACTCTTTTGTGGCTCACCAAGGCTGAACTCTGATTAAAACATTTCCCACACTCCTGGCATTTGTGTGGCTTCTCTCCTGTGTGGAGTCTTTTGTATGGCTTCTGATATTTTGCTGATATTTTCCTTTTACAATGGCTTTTCCCAACACGGAGTGTCTTATGAAGTTTGAGTCCCATATTTTGGGTAAAACACTGCCCACATACATTGCATTCGTAGGGCCTTTCTCTGGCAGAGCCTCCGCCTTCTCTGTGGGTTTGCTGGCGTCTAGGGAGGCCCCCATCGTGTCCCAAATGCTTCCTGTGTTTGGTGTTCCAGTTATCTGCTGTGAAGAAGGACAGAAACAGTGTGAGTGACAAGGACTCTAGGAATTGGTAGAAGGAGATGGAAATGATCCCTGAAACAACATAGAAATGGAAGAAAATAAGATATAAACGCTGCCCTCTCCCCACCCCTTGTTCAGTAAAGATGGACACTGTTTCACTGCAAGGGGCCTCTCAGTTGTTGTTGTCTATTCCTGCACTATTCGCTTCCGACACTTCGTGACCTCATGGACCAGCCCACGCCAGAGCTCCTTGTCGGATGTGGTCATTTTTCCCAGTTCCTTCAAAGTCAAGCCTGTCACTCCAAGGATCACCTCCATCCACCTTGACCTTGGTGGGCCCCTCGAAGGGAGAGGTGAGTGACATATGCTCCGGAGGCTCCCTGTTCCTCAGCCCAGCCTGGCTTTTGATTCAGTCTCCTTCTTTCTGGGGGAATGGGTGACTTTTCCCTTCACATTCAAAGACTGGCTTCTTTCTCTAGATAAAGCTTTACCTCGTTACCACCCATTTCACAACCGTTCCATCTTTTTTATTTCTCTCCCCAACCTCCATCTCTCTCCTCCCATGCTCAGTTAAGATTGGATTTTTCTGCTCTGACGTAGAAGGTCCTATAACTAATGTCAGAGTGCTAAAGAGATTGTTACGGTTTTGCATGACAAGGCTGGAAAGAGACAAGATAGTGACTGTAAAGAAAAAGGGGAGAACAATAACGAAGGCAGAGAAGGGAACAAAAAAAGGAACGTCTGCAGAACTCGGCCAGACATTCACGTAACACCACACTCGAGAGAGTGGATATTGCCTCCCAACCATCCCAGTTTGTGAGGAGTGAGGAAAGAGCTGCTGATAAATCGAGATGCCGCATTAACAGAGACTTCTTGGAAACACCATTCTGTGGACGGTCCCTTTGCTCTGGTTCTAATACTAATTCTTCCCAGCGTTTACAGGGGAGATGAAACTTCTTCACATATGAGAATTAAAGGAAGTGGCAGTGGATATATTTACGATTTCCTAACATTTAGGGTGGAATAAATCTACAGCGTGTTTCAAGAAGATGAACTCAATGTGAAATAGCTAGATTTCTGCAATTGCAAGCCTACCATAAATGACACTCACCACTTGAAAGAGAGGGGCATAGAGTCGGATTACTGCTATATGCCTCTCCCAGTGCACAAAAAGTCTCGAGCCCCGAGCATTCACAAGCACAGAACATAGAACACATTATGTTGCAGGTCACCATCTTGCGATTGACTGAGGCTAGGGGCTGTTTGTGTGCTGGGAGAGGCAGCGTAGAAAGAGAGCTTAGCTTCAGACATGCAAAGGCTAGCCTGCCTGGTTGGGAGGAAAAACACAGTTGAATACCACACAGATAGTAAGATGTATAGCCACATCTGCATATCTGAATCCAGGGGAAGTTTTTCTGTTTAATTATCACAACAACAAGAATATTTATTACAGTCCATAGACCCATCAGTAAACAAACTGTAAGTGTCTGTCGACAAGAGCTAATAGAGCTCTTGTCTCATACCCTTCCAGCAGCATAATCTCTGCCAGGTGTGGCCTTGGAGACGCACAGAGTTGGAAATAGGCCTTGGGCCACACCACACCAACATGAGAAGAACATTGCTGACTCAGAGAGGATATGAGGAAATATCCACTGGACATTGTGAAACTGGGTCAAAGGGGATATGATGCAATCTCTGCTAGGTATTGCAAGCCAGGGGGATTGGTCTTTGGGATGATGGACAGGTGATGGGGGTGTGTTCTGTATATAAGTAATGTGTGTGCCTGGTGAAGCCAGTTCTGGCTTCAAAGGTATTGATATCTGGAATAAATCTTGTGAGATCGAGTTGCTGCCTGCGCGTCATCTTTACAGATATTCAGCGTTCTTTACAGAAAGCCAGAACTTCAAATAGCCTATCGTGGAGAAATCTGCAGAGGGCTTTCCTTGTTTGGTGTGGCCATCCGCATGTTGGAACCCTTCATTGGAATGGAGTGGGTGAGTCCTGAGCAGTTTTGGGACGCGGATGAAGACGGGGCCGTGACGGGTGGACGGAGCATGTCTGCCTACGAGCTTTGCGGACCGTATGGTGAGGAGACTGTGGCTGGTCTGAAGCAGCCAGGGGCCAAGGGCCGCCGCCGCCGTGGAGGAAGGTGTAGCAGAGGCAAAACTGCCAAGGATGATTCAAGTGCCCCGGGTGAGGTGGAGCAGCAGCAGGCTTGGCTGATCTTGCACCGGCTGTTCCCTCATTGGGTGATGGAGGAATCATCAGATGGAGCCCCTTCTTGGGAGAAGAAGGAGGAAAAGGTGCTCAGAGGAGCAGAGTGCGCCCAGGTGGGCTATCGAGAGGCTGAGGGGGCCTTGCTCGAAAAAGTGGGAACCAGAGAAGCTGGGCGGAAGGACACGCCGGCTCAGGTGGATCCAGAAGTGCGTGGGACCAGGGAGACTGTGCCGAAGGACAGGCCAGTTTCGGTGGCTGTGCCGAAGGACAGGCCAGTGCCGGTGGACCTGGTGGAGTGTGGCAGTGAGGCCACGAGACCTGAATCACCATCAGGAGTAGAGGTGATGAGGTGCAGCTTGGAGGATGAAGAGGCTGGGCAGGGGAGAGCGAGTTAGTCCAGGAGTGGCAAAAATTGAAGGAAGCCTTTTATGATGGACGGCATGAAGGGAGAATACTTCTGAAGAGAATGGGGGCTTTGGAGGAGAAAGCTCGCCAGTTTGAGAGAATGATGTCGTGTCTCCCAGCCAAAGATGAGGGGCGTTTTGAGGACGCTTGGGAGGATGACACCGGTGCTTTGGAAAAAGAGGCCCAGCCGGGTATTTTGAAGACCGAGCTTCTCGAGATGGGAGCGACAGAGGAATGTCCCTTTGATGTCCCGGCTGGCAGTGGAGTGGAAAGCGAAGCTGAGTTAAGTACAAAGGCTGCCTTACCGGTGAGAATTGATACCGTGTGGGTGGACAAGGAGCAACCAGATGCCTTTTCCCAAACCGTGGGTGTTTCTATAGCGTGGGCCGCAGCATTGTTATGTCTCTGTTCTGCGGAGTGTCAGAGAAAGGTGTTGGCAGAGAAAAGGGCCCTCTGTGAAGAGGGTGTTTCGGAGGAACCAGCAGTGCTTCGGAAAGAACCTTGGCCAGGAGGGGAGAAAGATCAGTCTGGCAAAGTTGCTGTGGAGTTAAAGCTGCAGGGAGATAAGGTTGGAATGCTGTCTGTCCTGGAAAGCGAAAATGTTTTGGTTACGGAGAAGAAGCTCTTGTGCAATGATTGTATGCCGGAGAAGGAGATGTGGAGTTGTGTGAAAGAAGGATTGCAGCTGCCAAGGAGTGAAGGAGGGCAGGTTGCCTTAGAAACCAGCAGAGATAAGCTGCAATTAGTGTCGGCTGAGGAAATAGATCAACTACACCCTTCCAACGGGGTGAGTGTGCAGAAGGCTTTTCATTTCGTGGAGAAAAGGGAGGATGAACGGGGAAGTGTTGCTGCAGAGAAAGTGGCCCTTGAAGGCGAGCAGCTCCCAGATGTTCCCTCGAAGGAAGTTGCTGGGAGTTCCCAGGCTTTTCCTGTTATGGTGGTGAGAGAGAAGAACTTCAGCAATGCCGAGTTCCTGTTCGGGCCCTATCCAGCCAACGTGGAGGAGATGGCGGAGCTTCTGTGGAGCGCTGAAGTGTTGGCTGATCCTGTCCTGAACAGAGGTTTCCAGTGCAGTAAGGTCCTGAGTTCCGGAGGAGAAGTTGTTCCAGAAATGGCAGTGCTATTCCAGGAGGGTCCTTTTTGGACCAAACAAATTATGTCACTCGGGTGGTTGGTGGGAATCTTTGAAAAAGGTTTGATCCGAGTGCCAAGGACAGAAATTTGGGCAAAGAAGATGGCTGAACTGTGGGAGCGTGCCCTTGCTAAGTTGGGGAGTGGGCTTGGCAACATGCTGAACTTGGGCCTTCCAGCAATTGAACTATATTCCGGCGTTTTGGTAATAGCTGAGTTGGGTCTGAACTTGGGGGTTGGCATGGAGAGAAAAATGTATGTGCCCTGCCTGATAATATTTTCTTGGGGAGAGAAGGTGTTTTGGGAATCAGATGTAACATGAACGAAGTTCTATGCTTAGATGGGACAGGAAATGATGGTGTAGAACTGGAATTGTATGACGCTGGGATTTTGTGTTATAATGTAGAGTAATGTGCATAATGTATTTTTAAGAGTGCTTCTGATATTTCATGGTTTGAGTAAACGGCAGAGTAAAAAAATGTAGCTGTTTATCCATGTTTGTAGAATGTATTTACATGCTTAAGGCTTGTTTACCATTGGAGAAATTGTATAAGGGTAAAATGACTGATAATGTTAATGCAATACTCACATGTGTTATGTGGACTATAAATTAGAAAGGGCAAGATGATTATTTCCTGTATGTAATATGGTTTGAGAATGTTTAGACATGCATCTATTGTTAGAAATGTTAGATGGGGATGATATTTTGAATGTGCATTATAGTTTAATGATTTGGGTAGGATATCTATTGTCCAACTGGGAGTGTTTTTGAAAAGGTGTATTTCGTTGTTGTATTGAGGGTTTTGTACTCAGAAGGATAGGTACAGCCTTTGTTGGGGCCTGCAATGAGGTTAATTGCGGCAGGAAGGTGGAGGATAGGCTTTAGAGTTGGTTGTTGTCTCCTGTTGAATTTTCCAGGAGAGCAGGTTTAATTGTGCTTGTCGTTCCTTGGAATATGATATTGTGTTGGAATAAGTAGGTGGTTGACTCAGTACGCAGGTGAAAATTGCCTGCGTGGGGAGTTTCAGTGTTATTGGTGTCTTTTTACCAGAGTGTGGCGTAAAGAGGGGGATGGCAAGAGGATTGGGTTTGTGTTGGTCGAACTTTGATAAGTGTGTGGATTGACACAGTTGATTTGTTCCTGTGCAATAGGTTATTTAGTTGATTGAGTTAAGTTTGATATGAGTTGTGATGGATTATTTAGCGGGTGATGACTGTATGGAGAGTTATGGTTTGATTAGTACCTCCTGCCATCGCAGTAGAGGGAGTTGTAGTTTTCTAGGTGTTTTTCCCCAAGTGAGGGGGTGTAGTGGTTCGTCTAGAGGAATGAGTACTAGGATGGCGTGTTGGGATTGAAATGGACGTGTGGAGGTGTGTAATGGCTAGATAGCTTAGAGGGCTGTGTTTGGCCGCATGGGAGAGTGATTAGCTTGACACAGTTGACATAGTCCTGTGTCATGGGTTCAGCTTATTAATGAAGACAAGGTTGATGTGGTGTATGATGGATGGTGTAGTGGTTGGTGGCTGTTTAGAGAATTGTAGTTTGGTGGCTATTTTGACGCAGTTGACATAGTCCTGTGTAATGGGTTCAGCTTATTAATGAAGACAAGGTTGATGTGGGTTATGATGGATGGTGTAGTGGTTGATGGCTGTTTAGGGAATTGTAGTTTTGGTCGATACCTCCTGCCATTGCAGTGGAGGAATCAGATTGTGTTATGGATTGAGAAGAAGGGGACGTGTTTAGGCTATTTAGGGAATTATAGTTTCGTACTTGGTGCCTCCTGCTTTTGGCAGTGGTAGGTTTTGGGAGTTATGAGACTTGGATTCTTGATTGTGTCATTTTGGGTTTTCTTGGAAAGAAGTGCAGTTGATTTAGTCCTGTGTGATATCAATTTGGTTAGCGAAGAGAGTTTGATAGGTTTTGGAGTTGCTGGTTATATAGGGAAGCGTAGTTTTGTGAGGGTACCTCCTGCTGTTGCAGTAGAGGGATGAAGTTGTTTAGAGGTTTTGATAGTGGAGAGAGAGAAGTGTAGAGGAATGATGGTTTAGGTATTTTTATTGGAGTTCCTTTGTGATAGTTATGGGGATTGGATAGTGGTGATCGGTAGTGGAAGATTACATGAATGTGCATTGTGAGGTTTAGGTGCACAAGGCCCACATGTTTGGGAAGCTGAGTGTGGGAGGCAGGTGTATCCTGGTTGATGGTGATTGTGGAATATGTAGTTTAGCCCGAAGGGGGTTCAAATGGAGGTTTGGAGTTTTGGACCATGCGGTTGTAGAATGATGGGCATGGTAGTAGAAGGGTAGTGTGTGAGGAGTACTGAGAGATGATTGAGGATAGAAATTGGCCTTGAACAAGCTAGGCGTTGGTGATAAGGGGGATGTTTGAGTGTGTAGGAGTTCGAGATTGGTGCATGGAGAAGTTTTGTCCCAGTGTGTGTTTAGCTGGAGAGAGGCTGAGGTAGGTTCGTTTCGCCTTGTGGATATAAGATAGTTATAGCTTTATTTGGTGCTGGAATAGGATTTGAGTAGGATAGTGTTTTGAGTCCTCTTTTCCACAGGGGGGGAAGGAGAGGGCATTCTGTAAGTGTCTGTCGACAAGAGCTAATAGAGCTCTTGTCTCATACCCTTCCAGCAGCATAATCTCTGCCAGGTGTGGCCTTGGAGACGCACAGAGTTGGAAATAGGCCTTGGGCCACACCACACCAACATGAGAAGAACATTGCTGACTCAGAGAGGATATGAGGAAATATCCACTGGACATTGTGAAACTGGGTCAAAGGGGATATGATGCAATCTCTGCTAGGTATTGCAAGCCAGGGGGATTGGTCTTTGGGATGATGGACAGGTGGTGGGGGTGTGTTCTGTATATAAGTAATGTGTGTGCCTGGTGAAGCCAGTTCTGGCTTCAAAGGTATTGATACCTGGAATAAATCTTGTGAGATCGAGTTGCTGCCTGCGCGTCATCTTTACAGATATTCAGCGTTCTTTACACAAACATTCATTTTCCATTCTCCCATCTCAGGAGAAGATCATTGTACATCGACATGGCTTCAAGTAACACCCCGATCAAAGCCTTGTTGCCACTGTGAGGAATTTTGCCACTAAGAGAGTCACCCTGTGGCACTTGTCCTCTAAAAGAGATCTCACAATCCTCCGCATATGAGGGATGGCTGGTCAAGCGGGACAGGACTGGGTATAAAAGTTGGCCACGTTGCACTGTGTGATAGCGGCACTGCAATAAACTGTATTGTGTTGTGTCTATTTCATTTCCTCCTCAGGGGCATAGTCTTTGGGAGCAAGGAATTCCAGACAGTCTGCCCTCTTAGCAGCTCCGAAGGAAATACGTTGAATCTCGCCTTTGTAAAGAGACCAGTTGTGGAAAGGGTGTGTGGTCTGCTTGGACTTGACTCCGGTTATGGAAGTCTTCCCACTGGAGTCCAAATTTGTGGTAATGTTGCAGTTGCTCAGGCACCAATTCAACACATTATTCTTCACAAAGGTTTGGGCGTCTAATTGGTTTTACCAAAACCCTTCCATGCACCTGGTTTTATTTATTTACATCATTATTTATTTACATCATTTATATTCCCCCTTCTCACCCCGCAGGGGACTCAGGGCGGATCACAACCCACATATACAGACAAACATTCAATGCCATTGACATACAACATATATAGACAGACATAGAGGAAATTTAACATTCCAGCTTCTGGCCACCAGGGGGAGCTGTCACATTCCTTGGTTCGTTTTGTGTACTTCCTGGAGATTTATGGCCTCGTAAATCACTTAAATTTAGCCTCCCCACAAAGTGGTACCTAAATTTCCTACTTGACAGATGCAACTGTCTTTCGGGTTGCAAAGGTCGGCAAGGAGCTTCACAATTTTGGTCGAGAGCTCACCCCGACCCGGGCAGGCATCGAACTCATGACCTTCTGGTCAGTAGAGATCTTATACAGCTGACACCCAGCCAGTTGTGCCACATTCTCAGTGGTTTTAATTCTTTTTAAAATATTCTAATTCTCTTAATATGGCTAAATATGTTTTAAGTTTTAAAACCATTTGCATCATTTGCTTTTGTTTTCTCGGTTGTCCTGGATGCCCTTCTCAGGTCTCTATACGGAGAATGGAGTATTCAAAGGTCCAGGAAGTCATCACACAGACATCAAACACGAAGGAAGTAAAACACAAAAGCCACAGTCCCACCCGAGGCCCCAAGAAAGTTCCCAAAGGAGGTTTAGGTCAAGAGGAGAAGCCGTAATAGTGCCTAAAACATGCCACCTTGGAATAGAAAATCAGCTGAGAGAAAAAGAAGGGAGATTGTTCTCTGTATCAGAAAGAATAAGGGACCCATATATTAGTATGTTGTATATGTCTAACATAAGTCCTGCCCAGGGGCGGTCCTACAGGTAGGCCAAGTAAGCGGCCGCATAGGGTGCCATCTGGGAAGGGGGCGCCATCCTGGCCGCATGGGGCACCATCCTGGCCCTGCCGATGTTCCTCAGGCAGCGCTGCAGCTGCCTGCTTTTGGGTCCCGGCCTTGTGCGCTCCAACGCCGCTTCTGGGCATGCGCGGAGGTTTTTGCGCAGGCGCAGTTGCTCCAGAGCTGAAGTTGAGCGCAGGAGCAACTGCACATGTGCGAAAACCTCTGCGCATGCCCAGTAGCTCCCTTGCGCAGAAGCCTGTAAGCAAAGCACTCCCTATCGTGCAGGCAGGGAGTGCTTCCCCTCTCCCTTTGTCTCCGCCCCGCGCGCGTTTGCGGGGAAGGAGAAAAGAATTAGTGAAGGAAGTGTAAGTGAAGGAATGAATGAAGGGCTTTCCTCCTCCTCCTCTGTGATCTCTTCTCTCCCTCCTTCCTTTCTTCGCCTCTATTTCTGTCTAGACCTGAGGGGCCTGAGGCTATGAGGCGTTGTGGGTGTTGGAGTCCAAACCACCTAGAGGGAGGGAGGGTCCAAGTTTGCCCAGGCCGCGTCGCCTGTATTCGACCTTATTTGAACATTTTGGCTGTTTTTCTATTTACATTTACATTGGGATCCTAATTTTGGACTTATGGGAGACTCCTATGAATTATGAGACGGGTGGTAGGTAATATATTCTGATTTTGATGCATTTACATTGCATTTCTTGTTGATTATTATACAGTTCTGCTTAATATTGTCATACAATATAATAAAAATTCAATATAACAATAGAATAATGATATATTTTATATTACATGTAATATTACAAACAATATTGCAGTATAGTGGTATTGTACAAAATAGTAATATATATTTTATTTTACTTTATTTTGGGTTATTTGAGTTTTATAGGAGTAATGAAAATATTTAGTAGAGGATAATTTTATTTAAATAAATAATTTTATTTATTATTTTATAATAATAATATAATAGAATGTTATATTATATTATAATTTCAATATATTATAATTATATTGTTATGTAGTATAATTATGATATAATATAGTATGAGTATGGTATAATATATTGTATATACATTGATACAATATAATACTACAAATAGTATTGTGATATTATAATTGTATATTTGTTTTACATGGGGGGAGGGCAAAATAATTTTTTTTGGGGGGGCACCAAAATAATGTTCGCTTACCATTCAAAATTCAAAATTACCTTAGACCGCCCCTGGTCCTGCCTTGAGGACCCTCGGTGATTGGGATTATTTTGGAACTAACTTCCACCAGAAACCTGCTGGCTGGGATCCTGCATTTGGAAAGAGAAATCCCCGCCAGTGAGGGAGCCTTACCAAGAGAGTCCACCATCCCACGAATCTCCTCCATGACCTGCTCGTGCAAGGCTTTCTGACCCGGATCCAGGAGAGCCCACTCCTCCAAAGAGAAATGGACATCCACGTCCTCAAAGGCGATTGGGCCCTGGTGGGAAAAGAAGGGAAATCAGGGAAATCAAGGAAAATAATTACAAGAATCTTTTGAAATCATCCATGTTTCTGTTGGTTCCCTCTTTTCTGTTTCACAATGGCTTCAAACGACAGGAAAGGAGATTCCACCTGAACCTGAGCAAGACCTTCCTGACTGTGAGAACTGCCCTGGAGTCTGGTGGAGGCTCCTCCTTTGGCAGCTTTTCAACAGAGGCTGGGTGACCATCTGTCGAGGGTGCTTTGAATGCAATTTTCGTGTTTTTTGGCAGCGGGTTGGACTGGATGACCCACGAGGTCTCCTCCAACTCTAGGAGTCTATGATTAAGGCTGTGACCAATGGCCCCCAGGCAGCTCCAGCCCTCCTCTCCCAGGAATCCTTCTGCTCACCTGGTTCAGTTCCACTCCCTCACAAAGCGGAAGGAGCGACTCTGGATTCTCGTTCCAGCCTCTAGGAAAGAGATAACAAGGTGCGGAAAGTGGTCACAGAAATATGTCTCAGAGGTAACAACAAGGGTCCTAAAAAGAAACCAATGAGGAAATGACCCCATGAAGACAGAAGCGTTTTAGAGTTTAGGCCATTTATTCTCAAGCAGTGATTTAAGGAGCTTGTGTTGGAAGGAGTCCTGGGCTTGGTAGTTCAATGGACTCAAGTTATTCTTGGTTGTCTGTTTGTCTTCCAGCTCAGTTTCAGGGCTCATCTTCACTTCGGGTTTCACCCGGGAACATACCGTACGGCTGATCTTTCAGTCCCACCCAACAGTATGCAAATGTAGAAATTGAACAAGAAAGAAAACTCCAAATCACACCTTTAGCCACCAAATCATACCTATATACTCCTTACAAGCCGAAATGATCCTACATGTATGCCTTCTCTAGCTCAAACTGATTGTGGGTGTGCTACAATCCCCAGAAGGGCAATTTGCATTGACACAAAACACTAAAACTCCCAGAAGGGTTCCTCCTTACCCTCTAAGGCTGCAGCCCCATCTCCGTCCTGCTTGAGCTCCTTCTGCTGGAGGCTCTGGGTGGTGCCTGAGAGAGATTCAGGGACATCAGGGTGGACTTCAATGCAGGTTTTTTGCGCCTGGAAGAACACAGAGAATTCCAGAAGTAGTATGATGAAAAAAAAATTAAACCACAGAGCTATTTTCAAAAAAAATGATCCAAGACATACGGATGTCCCTCAAAATGGCCAGAATGAACTGAGCTCACCGTCTCCTCTTCCTGCTCCTTCTCTGCCTGGCTCAGGAGGAAGCCTTCTGCCAGGGCCACCGCCTGGGAACTGGTCTCTGCCCCACATTCCCTCACCCAGGACGACATCTCGGAGGGAAGGAGAGCCAGGAGCTGCTCAAAGACCACCAAGTCCAACATCTCCGCCTTGGTGCGCCTTTCTGGTTGGAGCCACTGGCGGCAGAGAAGGTGCAGCCGGCTGCAAACCTCCCGAGGTCCTGACGTCTCCCTGGAGCCAAAGTCCCTGAATCGCTGGCATAGGAAATCTGGAGTGAGCACTTCCTCTGGCAGGCTCTCCTGGGTGGCTCTCTCCTCGAATGCTCCACTCGGCTTGGCCTGAATGAGGGAAGGGCCTTTTCCCAGGCTGGGCTCAGAAGAGTCTTTCCCTCCCATCTTCTCAGGAAGACCTTGCGCTGTTGCCAGGATCTCCTGCAAGGCAAAAACATTGGGAAAATTACTGAGGGTAGAAAGAAAGGGGCAGGAAAAGCAAGCAAGATGTTTGATGGGATAGAAAGAAAATGGGGAAAACAACCCCAGTCCCATTTTAGCATATCTCTGTGGCCATAAATGATGCTGCTTTTCAGTCCTTATACACCACTTACAAGATATTTTGGTGTCCAGAGCAAACAAGGCAGCACCTACTTATGCTTGGGATAAACTCTAGTTCACACCAGCAGTTCCCAAACTTTTTGCTCAAAGAAACCTTCAGAAGATTTTTTTTTCTCTTCCGCACGAAACCCTAACTCTGTCCCTAAGAAGCACTGTGAACCCGCAAAGTTATTCCTTTTTCATCTACTCCTATTGGCTGAGTGTTTTGTATAATGTAGTAGGTTTAGAAATTAAGAGAAAACAATGTATTGTTGAAGGCTTTCATGGCCGGAATCACTGGGTTGCTGTAGGTTTTTCGGGCTGTATGGCCATGTTCGAGAAGAGAAAAGATTTTAAATATAGCGACAAAGCTTTAGTTTGGTACAGGAAGTTTTTGAATTCACAGCTAAAGTGATGAACAAACCTGTTTCATTTTGTTTGGAGACTGGGCTCTATGTCCAGCAGCTGAATATAATAATAATAATAATAATAATAACAACAACAACAACGTCACCCCATTGGATGACTTCAATGCAGTTATTTTGGGCCTGGAAGAGCACAGAGTATTCCAGAAGTAGGATGGAGAAAGATCAGGGTCCTCAAATTGGAGCAGAGTAGCAACTGAGCTCACAGTGGATCTGGAGGTGAGAGCAGGAGGGGCAGAGCAGGTGGGAAAAGAGGCCGAGGGAGCAGAGCCTGGATGTACGTGTAACCTATCCATCAGCCCCAGGGGGAGTGAACCCAAGAGGAAATGCCTCACCTGTCCTTCCTGCTTCTCGTCCTCTGCCCGACTCAGGAGGAAGCCTTCCGCCAGGGCCACCGCCTGGGAACAGGTCTCTGCCCCACACTCTCGGACCCAGCTGCCCATCTCTGGGGGCAGGATGCTCAGGAACTGCTCCAGGATCACCAGGTCCAGCATCTCCGCCTTGGTGTGTTGCTCCGGCTTCAGCCACTGGCGGCAGAGAGAGTGGAGGCGGCTGCAAACCTCTCTGGGCCCCTCGCCCTCTCGGAAGGAGCACTGCCTGAAGCGCTGGTGCTGTGTGTCCAAAAGGTCCATAAAGGTCCCAGGATGCTGCACTGCTCCCAAGTCCTGCTTCAGGTCCAGGTGAGCTGGGTCTCTCCATGTTGGAACCACTGTTTGTCGAAGAAGCAAACTGGATCCAAGATGCTCTTCCTGGCTCGTCTTTCTATGGAAAGAATTCCCTCAACAGGCTCTGAATGGAAAAAGGGAAGACGAAAATAAAGAAAGAGAAAATTAAAGTCAAGGCCTTTGCAGACGATGTGGTTTTGATTATAAATCTAGAAGGCCACGATTTGAAATTCGGCTTCCATGGATATATGTGTTACAATAAATTAAAGGCAGATGCAAATTTCAATAATCATCACATAAGGAGCGCTCTACTAAAAGTTTGGCTAAAATACAAAAAGAGATGATAGAAAAGAAGACCTCCCTGGACCTCCCGAATGAGGCATCTAGGACGAGGGAACCTGATGGTGGCAAGTGGAGAACGTACAAGGATTTGTTAAGTGGGAATGGGCAAAAATATACACTGAAATCAAAAGAACAATTAGACATAGAGGGGAAAAAACGGACTGGTTTCCTTGCCTACAATTAAGAGAGAAATTCAAAGTAGATGATAATATTGGGTTTGAAGACCAAATTAACGAAATGGAAGAAATAATTTTGGAAAAAGAAGACAAATTAGTAGGGAAATTATATAAAATTCTATTAAAATGGGATAATGAAAAAGATCAAGATAGGGAATTTATGAAAAAATGGTCTAGAAATGTAGGATATAAAATAAAAATTAATACTTGGCGCTCAATTTGGAAAAGAAACATGAATGAAATTTACTGTTATTCATATCAAGAAAATTGGATAAAAATGATATATAGATGGCATTTAGATCCAGAGAAATGGGCAAATTCTACAAAAATACAAATCCAAAATGTTGGAATTGCAAAGAGAAAAATGGTACATATTTCCACTTATGGTGTGTCCCAAAGCCAAAATGTTTTGGAAAATGATACATAAAGAGATTGAGAAAATATTGAATTGCAGAATGGAAAGGAAACCAGACTCGTTCTTCTTAGGGAGAGCGGATTTCAAAGACTCAAAATGGATTTAAAAAAATGTTATAACCACCACGACTGCTGCAAAGATATGATATGCTAAATATTGGAAATGGAGTGGAGCCCCCACAAAAGAAGAGCGGATCTTAAACATTATGGATGGGATACAAATGGACTGGCTAACCGAGTCATTAAGAGACAAGGAAAATAGGAATTTTGAAAGGAGTAATTGGATTAAAATTCGAGATTATTGCAGGTTTGAACTTAATGTTGATCTACGTTTACAATAAAAGATGTTCTTAGACTATGTTTTTTCTTTTTACTCTTACTACAGGCACTAGATAAGAATTATGAAGACTGTAAAGAAAGGATAGAAAGAAAAAGAAAGCAAATACACGCATTCTGGCGAGCTTGGAAAGTAAAGTAGAAAAATTACTACGCTTCATCTTCCTTATAATTCAAAGCACCCCTTTCCTACCCTCCCCCCCCCCCCCCCCCCCCCCTCCCCTTGTGCTGACCCCCAATCCCACGTGCACCAGGCCCCCCTTTTCTCCAGGGCGCACGTGGCTCAAGGCCAGGCTCCATCTCCTTTCAAGGAAGGAAGAGAGCTTAGAGAGTGGTTGTCTTCCTTCTTCTCGGTCAGTGTGTGTGTCTCCGCGTGTGTGAGGAGGCCAACCTGTGTGTGGAACAGGCCTGGGCCCACTCCGGCCCTCCCTCCGGGTGTTTTGGGCTTCGGCCCCTCTTCGGCCCTTTGGAGAAGGAATGGGAAGAAGACTCCCCAGGAGGAGAGGAAGGAGGAGGAGAGACAGGCTGCAAAGAGGAGGAGGAGGAGGAGGAGGGAGAGGCCAGAGGGGCTGATGGGCCCAGAGTGTCAGGATTTGAAATGGTGGGCTGACTGGAGAGAGAGAGATGTGTCAGCAGCCGATTGGCTGAGTGTGCCAGGGGCCAGGGTTCTGATTGGCTGCTGCCTCTGGCTGGTTGCTGAGGCCAACCCTTCCAACTGCCGTTCTGCCCTTTGTGAGGAAACATGGCTGGCTGCCCAGTTCCCTCATTTATTTCTAATGGGAATTAAAATACAATGAAGTTTTCAATCTGAAGTTGTGTCTGCCGCCATTATTTATGTATTTAAGTCGTATCCTTGATCAGACAGCGGCTGCTATAACACAAAAAGTCTTTGTTTCATGTTCACAAAAGAGGGGCCTTGCCTCATCGCCCTCAAAGCCGTGTTCAATTTGCCTGAACACGTAACATTGAGCACTACTCTGCCTTGATCCGACCACACCTGGAATAACGCTGTGTCCAGTTCTGGGCAATGCAATTGAAGGGAGATGTCGACAAACTGGAATGTGTCCAGAGGAGGGGGCCTGAAAGGATCAAGGGTCTGGAGAACAAGCCCTATGAGGAGCGGCTTAAAGAGCTGGGCATGTTTAGCCTGCAGAAGAAAAGGTAGCTTTGGTCCACTGACTCTGACAGGCTTCGGCCTACTCACTCTCCTCAGGGCGACACTCGCCTTGGCCCACTGACTCTGACAGGCTTCGGCCTACTCACTCTCCTCAGGACGACACTAGCTTTGGCCCACTGACTCTAACAGGCTTCGGCCTACTCACTCTCCTCAGGACGACACTAGCTTTGGCCCACTGACTCTAACAGGCTTCGGCCTACTCACTCTCCTCAGGACGACACTAGCTTTGGCCGATTGACTTGAATAGGCTTCGGCCTACTCACTCTCCTCAGGACGACACTAGCTTTGGCCCACTGACTCTAACAGGCTTCGGCCTACTCACTCTCCTCAGGACGACACTAGCTTTGGCCTACTGACTCTAACAGGCTTTAGCATACTCATTCTCCTCAGGACGACACTAGCTTTGGCCCACTGACTCTAACAGGCTTCAGCCTACTCATTCTCCTCAGGATGACACTAGCTTTGGCCCACTGACTCTAACAGGCTTCGGCCTGCTCACTACCCTCAGGACGACACTAGCTTTGGCCCACTGACTCTAACAGGCTTCGGCCTACTCACTCTCCTCAGGACGACACTAGCTTTGGCCCAGCGACTCCAACAGGCTTCAGCCTACTCATTTTCTTCAGGACGACACTAGCTTTGGCCCACTGACTCTAACAGGCTTTGGCCTACTAAGTCTTTCAGTGCTTGACTCACACTTTTGTAATCAAAAATACCCTGTTAATAAAGAATATTTCTGGCAAAGACTCCATCACACAACCAAGGAGCACCTTCCTCTGCCAAACAGCTCTTCCTAATATTTCGGCGGGATCTCTGTTCTTGTAGTTTGAATGGGTCGCTCTGTGTCCCAGTCTGTGGGGCAGGAGAAAACAGCCTTCCTCCTTTATCTCTCTCTGTGACATCCTTTCGAATGTTGAAATTTGGCTAATGTATCACCTCTCAGACTTCTCTTCTCCAAGCCAAACAAGCCCAGCTCCCTAACCTGATCCTCACAGCATTTGGCTTCCAAACTTTTGACCAACTGTCTTTTTCAGAGGGAACTGGAATGAGAAAAGAAAGGGGGAAGGAAACTTGACCAGCTAGGCCTCAACTGCCTTGACCAGCTAGGCCTCAACTGCCACATTGCATTGCAGGCGCCTAGAGGTGCATCGAGATTACACCCAGCGTTCAAATCCACGAGTGGCTTCCAAAGCATCTTTGGACTCAAATTCCCATGAGAGAACAATATTAAGGACTCCTTGGTCCGCTTCTGTACATTGTCAGGACCTTTGACGGCCTTTGATGATAACATGCTCAACAGCAGTGCGTGTGAACAAGATCTTGGAGTCCTGATGGACCACAAGTTAAACATGAGCCAACAATGTGATGCGGTGGCAAAAAAAGCCAACCGGATTTTGGCCTTCATCAACAGGAGTCTCGTGTCAGGATCCAGGGAAGTCATGCCATCCATGCTCTATTCTGCCTTGGTCAGGCCACTTTACCTGGAATATTGTGTCCAATTTTGGGTACTACAATTGGAGAGATATGAACAACCTGGAATGGTCCAGAGGATGATGATTAAAATGATCATGGGCAGATTATTGTAGGTTTGAATTTAATGTTGATCTACGTTTACAATAAAAGATGTTCTTAGACTATATTTTTTCTTTGTACTCTTACTACAGGCACTAGATAAGTATGATGAGGACTGTAAAGAAAGGATAGAAAGAAAAAGAAAGCAAATACACGCATTCTGGCGAGCTTGGAAAGTAGAAAAAATCACTACGCTTCATCTTCCTTATATTTGAAAGCACCCCTTTCCTTCCTTCCTCCCCCCCTATGCCCCCATGCCCCCTCCCATTCCCCTCCCTTCATGGTTTTCCCTTTACACTTCTTGTTCATGATCATTTGTTTGTAGAATCTATGTTAGGATGTCTCACATTATGGTGTTGTGTTTTTTATCAAAATATGGCAACCCTAGTAGTGTGTCCTCAGAGTTAAATACTGTTATTCCTGAAGAAGGCAAGGCCCAAGATGACCAGAGTGACCAGGGAGACCCCGGAGTGCTGCCCCCACCTCGCCAGGAGGAGTCTCTCCTCTGAACTGACCCTTGGCAGGAACCTTCCCAGGCTGGGCTTCTCTCTCTCCCAACCTCCATCCACAGGCCTCAGACCCACGTGATGACCACTAGGCGTTTCGTGACAGCCCCCAATCCACTGCGAGTCCAGGCCTGGGCCCACTCCGGCCCTCCCTCTTCGTCCCTTTGGAGAAAGAAAGAAGGCCTGGGATGAAAACTCACCGGAAGGAGGAGGAGGAGGGAGGGGCCAGAGGGGCCAACTCTTCTCTTCTGTCCCAGCCGGGCAAAGAAGGCGGAAGAGGCTGAGGGCGCCCTCTCACCTCCACAGGCAGAGAGGAAGGAGGAGAAGAGACAGGCTGCAAAGAGAAGGAGGAGGAGGCCAAAGGGGCAAACTCTTCTCTTCTGTCCCAGGGGAGGGAAATGGTCTGATGGG